>FXXK01001846.1:48151-107458 GCA_900184695.1 Betula pendula
GGGAGGGGGGAGGAGGGATCCTGTAATATCCCGAACTATAAAATAAAATAAATGCATTTATTCAACAAATTGCTTTATAAGCCAATATCTATGTTTTTGTAACATTAAAAAAATTTCATTAAGTGTGATAAACCAAATTTTCCAAAACACAACTTTGATATTTTCACCATTCCCCTAACTCAAACGTTCAAGTTTAACCTTAATCCGAAATTTAGGTATTCCATTGGAATGTTTAAGTTGTTGTTTGTTCCGAACATTCAATCATGTCTGAAAAACACTTTAACTTTTTGATCACATCAGTCGTTCTTATTCCTTCCCCACACCTATAAATAGCATACCACACCCTTCAACTCATACTTGCATCTCAAAAACCCCAAAACCTTGAGAGAGAAAGATTTTAGAGAGAGAAAGAGTGGCATTTGGTGTAGTTCCATCTTCCATAAGGTAACCATTGACCCTTAAATATTTTCTCCATAATATTAGTATAGTACCCTTGTTGTTATCAAGTATTTTGTGGGTTTTAGTATGCCATGATAGATTTATGATTTTTCACGCATGGGTTAGTTAAACTTTCAAAATTTATGAAGTTGCTCATGTTTTTGTGTTTTATCACGTTGTTATGGTTTAATATATTTTTTATAGGATTATTATGAACTTTGGATAAGTTAAAATGTGAAATGAGTAGAAGTTTTGAGTCATTTGTACATTCTGGCAATTATCTAACATTCCACTGTACTTGATCGAACGTTTGACCTTTTATGAGTTTTGGAGGGCCTAACTTTGACGTTTCCTTCCCATAGCGTTGTTCTAGGAAGATAAGTGTGGATTTTATGAGAACCAAAAAAATGTACGACTGCGGATGGGAACAGTTATCACCCCCAAGAGCAAGGTTGAAGGTGAGTACATAGTTCCAACCCCTTTCTTCTAGAGAGCACACCACCAGGATCAGTAAAAAAACATTTTCAGATTCTCATGGTTTGATAAGTACACTAATCAGCCAAAAGAATTAGGGGACTACTGGAGGCCCCAACTACCGACAACCCCATCAAAAAAGGATTATCCACCAGAATCACCTGAAAGATCAATAGCCTATGGGCCAAGACCCTAAAAGGCCAGCAGCCTACGACCAAAATTCAGAGGGCCACACTATTGGGGCCTAGCTACCGACAGCCACACAAGACATTCTCATGAATACCTATTACCGCAAGTCATTCAATGGAATTGGGAGACAACTAGAAGGCCCAACTACCAACGAGCCTTCAAGGAAGGCTAGCCACCATAAATCACTACGAAGGCCGGTAGCCCAAGAGCCAAAGATCTAAAAAAAATGGTGTGAATTTTTTTTTTTTTTGTTATTTTCTTTACTTGATGTGAAAGGTAGATAAGTTTCATATTCTGAAAATGCCAGATTATTGAAATATTCACATGCCCTTTTATAATCTCTTTTATTGAAAAAGAAAAATGTTAGTCATACATACAATTTACATACGGCTAGCTCATACGCTAATGTGGCACTGCCACATTAGCTTAAAAAAACATATTTTCACAAACAAAACCCTCTTTACTATTACTAAGGGGTGACCAGACAGGCACCCCCAACCACTCTTATGGGTGGCCAACCACTCCCTTGGGAGTTAGGGGGCGACTAATTGCCCCACCAAACCTTCAGAGATAGTTGTACCACTCCGGAGCCATTGGGATGGTTGCACCTCCAATTTGGTGGCCATAATTATCCTTAGCAATGGTAGTTGGGAGAGGTGTTTAACTAACATGACAATGCCACGTCGGACTACCAAACCAACGCATAAGGCCAGTACAACATTTTTTATTTGTTATTTGTTATTTGTTATTTTTTATTTGTTATTTTTAATTTTTTATTTTTTATAAGCAACAAGGGAAAAAGGAACGGGGATCAAGATGGGTTATGCCCACTTCTAATTCTTACAGTAGGAAGAAAAGGGAGAGAGGTGGTAATACTTCTATAACAACTATGAGAAGCGGCCCATTTGGCAACTAAGTGTGCCTAGAGATTAATACTCCTAGAAACCTTGGTTACAGACCAAGAAGAAAAGGAAGACAAAAGAGAAATTACATCATTAATAATATCAACAGAGGACCAATCAGTACAAAAGCTTAGATTTTTTAAAACTATAATTATAACTAACGAGTCTCCTTCAAGTAAGATTTTAGATGAAGAACAAAAGAAAGCAATAGCTTCAACAGCTAACAAGGTAGCCCGAGCTTCTCCTGCATTAATATCTTGAAGATGAATTTTCCTTGCAACGGCCAAAAGAAGCATTCTGTCATGGTCAGAAATTACTATAGCAGCTACCATAAAAGTTCTCCTCACTGCAACATCAAAATTCAGTTTAAGAAAACCCATAGGAGGAGAAGACCAAGAATCAACCAAAGCTTTATCCGACCATGCCTTCAGATGGATAGCAATAGAAGTCTGAATTTGAACTAAAAGACTATGCAAATTCAAAATAACACCACTGTGAACACAATTGTTTCTAGCACACCAAATAGTATCTAGAGCAATAACAAAGATAACTGAAAATTTTCCACCTCCTCTTGAGGAATACCGAGAATAGCATTAGGCCTTATAATAGCTTTGATCCAAGCTTCAATTGGAAAAATAGCAAATGGAGAAGAAAAGGCCACTTGGCAGGTCTCCAAACAGCCTTAGCTAAGATACAATCCAGGAAGATGTGCTGAATTGACTCTGATGGACCCTTGCAGATTGGGCACACTCTATCTTCAAGGCTAACAGTTGGACTAAATTTGAAAATATTCACTCTAATAGGGAGGATATTCCAAGCTATACGCTAGAGAAGATGTTTAAGTCTGTGCTGCAATTTGAGATTCCAAAGACAACTCCAATCACTTGAGGAAAGAGGCTCACTAGGAGAAGAAGATATATGTGCTGTAAAGTCATGGGCTAAGTTTACAGTGAAAAGACCTGTGGGATTAGAAGCCCAAAGCCAATCTGTAGAAGGAGAAACTCTAGGAATATGGATTTTAAGGATGTTCTCTACAGATGTATGCTCAAAAATTTGGAAAAGAGAATTGGAGTACCAAGTGTAACACCCCGGTTCCATAGAGTCATAGAGTGGGTGGTTTATAAAGAGAGTCATAAGTGTTAAGTGTGACATTGTCTAGTTATTAGGTGAAATTAGACTTTATAAGTGATTCTAGAAAAACTCCAAAATTGACTAGTCTTTTTGGGGTAATAACACAGATGTATCTAACGGTTTTCTTTAGGTCGTTACAAATGGTATTAGAGCCATAACCCAGCCTGAAATGGGGAGAGCGTGCACAAGCCCATGAGGGTCTCTAACGAGGAAGCTGGGTCCCAAGAGGGGGTGATTGTGGCGTCTCACATCGCCTGGGTATAGAGATAGAGATATGCTTAGATGTATACCCGCACCCTTCTTGACACATTGCGTTTTAAAGTTGTGATGGCCATGAACTTATTAGAACTTCGTAGTTAAGCGTGCTTATGCGAGAGCAGTACCAGGATGAGTGACCTCCTAAGAAGTTTGATTTGGGAGAGCCAAAAGCGGATAATATTGTGTCGTGGGAGTGGGGCGGTTCATTACATATGGTATCAGAGCCATTGCTTAGCGTGAGATGGGGGAGCATGCACAAGCCCATGAAGGTTGCCAGCGAGGACGTTGGGTCCCAAGAAGGGCTGATTATGGCGTCCTACATCGTCTGGGTGTGGGGATGGAGATGTACTTATATATATATATTCGTACCCTTCTTGACACAACGCGTTTTAAAGCTGTGATGACCATGAACCTATCAGAACTCTGCAGTTATGCATGCTTATACTAGAGTAGTACTAGGATGGGTGACCTCCTGAGAAGTCTAGTTTAAAGGAGCCAAAAGCTGACAACATTGTGTCAATTAGGGTGGGGCGGGTTGTTACAAATGGTATCAGAGTCACATAGTAATGTTAGGCTATGTGGTATTGGAGCACTGTATGACGTGGTCCTGATGAACATCAGGAGTTTAAGAGGAGGAGTTTGTAACACCTCGATCCCATAGGACTATAGACTTGGTAGTTTATAAATAGAGTCATGAGTGCTAAGTTCCACATTGACTAGTTATTATGTGAAACTAGGCTTTATAAGTGATTATAGGAAAGTTTCAAAATTGACTAGTCCTTTTAGGGTGATAACGCAGATGTGGTTACCGCTTTTCCCTGAGTCGTACACCAGGTTCTGGACAAAGGATCAATAAGGTTAGAAATACAAATGTTAGGGTTGGAAGGGGAAGTTGGCTTTGGTAGAGGCTTGAAGGATGGTAGGAAAGGAATCCAAGGGTTATTCAACACATTGAGAGAGGAAGTAGAAGATATAGTGGGGTTATTCCACACATTGATTTAGTTCTACAAGCACCTCTAGAAGCAGTGTCTAGATTTTTCATGATCCCCTTCCAAATCCAAGAAGCCGTGGGGTTAGAGGAAGCATCAAGCAAATCAGAATTCCGAAGATACTTAACTCATATAGCATTAACCCAAAGCAGATTTTCCTTTGGAAATGATCTTCTAACCCAATTTAGCAATAAGAGCTGAATTATGATTACCCATAAGCTAAATACCAAGTCCTTCAAGAGATTTGGGAGAGCAAATCTTATGCCAAGCCAATAGAGAAAGATTTTTGACTTTTAAAGTTATTAAAATCCCACCAAAATTTCCTAAAGGCATTATCTAAATTTTGCTAGAGGCCTTTAGGAAATTTAAACAAAGACATAGAATAAGTGGGGATGGAGTTAGCAACAGTCTTGATCAAAGTTGTCTTACCAGCTTGAGATAAAAGCTTAGACTTCCAGCCCAAGATTCTATTCAACACTTTCTGCTTAATATCTTCGAAAGCAATGGTCTTGTCTCTATGAAAAAATAGAGGTAGACCAAGATACTTTGCTTTAGGAGGAATTTGCTTGAGATTAAGGATGGCTTTGTTGGAAAAAAATGATGGAATTCTTGGTGTTTTTACTGAAGAAGAGGGAAGACTTAGAAAAATTCACCATTTGTCTAGGCTAAGCTTCATATTTCTTGAGACATTGCAGAAAAGTGGCTGCTTCTCCCACCTTGGCTTTTGAGAAAAATATAAAATCATCAACATAAGCTATGTAACGCCCCGGTTTCTATGCAATAGAACCGTAAGCAGAAACCTTCGGTTTTCACGTGACATTACTACCTCAGAGATCAGTCTTGTAGCGGATATATTTTTTTCTTTTAAAAATACTAGGGAACAACTAAATTACACAATAGAGCTGATTGAAATACCTCGTGCATTAAAAAAATACGCTAGATGTTTTAATATTACAAACATGTGCATACTAGATGCACCAAATAAAGGATAGTTGCAGCATATGCCACAGACGGCATACAATTGCAACATCACGCTGTTTAGATATATTACAAACTATAATTAATAAAAACCAAAACATACAAAATACGAAGAGACATATATACAACAAAATGTTGTCTCTTCTGGGATATAGCACATCCCGACAAA
The DNA here is from genome assembly GCA_900184695.1 of Betula pendula. Taxonomy (NCBI): domain Eukaryota; kingdom Viridiplantae; phylum Streptophyta; class Magnoliopsida; order Fagales; family Betulaceae; genus Betula; species Betula pendula. The sequence goes on from FXXK01001846.1 coordinate 53,680, forward strand.
GTAGTGCCTAATAGTCATCAAAGCTAACGAAGGGGTCTCCGCCTTCGTTACCTGCATCACAGTCTATGTAAACATGACATCATCACATTTACATAGGCAAACAAGTGAGTCTACTGCATCCCAATATAAACAGGTAATTGAATTATTGAACAAGCATATGACTTATATAATGAATGATTTTTCATGCATCGTTGCGAAGGCTTTGTTTAGTCCTAATGCATCATGAAATTACACTTCGCTAATAATGGGCCAACCCCGGATTAACGCACTGTTACACCTCCCCTACTTAGCAGATTGTTGATTTGCACTAGAATCGACATTCCAGTCTCTGTTCTTATTACCAGGTTTAGGGACGAGGCTCTTGCCAACTGGATCAGACATCTCTCTCGCCACATCACCAGCTGGGACAAGACCCCTTTTTTTTTGTCCACTGGATCAGCCATCTCTCCCGCCACATCACCAGCTTAATGTCACATCATTACCATTTCACAGAGTATACATATGTATTGTATGAGCAGTTCATAACACATGCATATGAATAAAGCAATACTGAATATAAAAAAAAGCAGCGTCAGCCCCAATAAGTACATCCATACTTACACTTTTCCCCGCAGAATAATAGTAATCCACCACTGCCTAGCAATATGGATATACAAATATCATATATCAGTGACCAATCAATAATAATTGGTCAGTCTTCAGGATCCTTGCTCTTAGCCTTTATTATTATCCATCACTTCATTTTCATTACTTGATTTTATCCATACGTATACTCATACATATATATAAGTCATATTTGTGAGTATTCTCACATATTGTCCATAATTTATTCAAAGCATTTAACTTATGAAATCCCACATAAGTGAGGACATGTCATAAGAATCCCGTTGACAATAATGTAAATCATTCAATATTGCACTTGAATACCCCACTGAAGTAAGAGCATAATTCGAGGTGAGTATTTAAACAAACAAGAGGTAATACTGCATAAACGTCTCCACTATTAGTAAGGGCTTATTACAAGTTATATGTACAGTAATGTAAGAATATCTTATAGCCAATTTTCACTCAACTTCATGCTTATACCGCCGAAGGGAAAGACCACCATAATGTTTAGGCATGAGATTGAGTGTTATCCACTATAAGATTAAAAATAACAACCAACAAACAATATATAGGTTGATTTTAAACATTTTTCATTTTCCTTTAAAATAAGCTCTGCTTGTTTCCATATTTTAGTCTTTTGAGCACTTTAGGATTCTTGAACTAAACCAATAATCAAACATACTTCAAACACATATTAGATACATCAAATATATGTTAGACAAATCAAATATCATCAAAGAATACTTAGCAAAACAGATTAGCATCAAAAATCCACAAAAATACTCAATAGAGGCCGAATGGGTGTAGGATGCGTTCTTGGTGTTTTCTCATGATTCCAAAGCCCAAAGATCAATGGAAAAATGATAAAAAATGGTTTTAGAACCCTCCTAAGTGATCACCCACAGCCCATGCAAACAGGTTGTGAAAAACCACAAAAATTCCCCAACACCCCTTTATTGAGCCGGTTTTGAAGCTATTTGAGGAGGATGAAGTTTTCATACCTCAAATGGACTCCAAAATGACTTCTAAAGGTTGGGTTAGATACTTGACACCTCAAGCAAGGTTGTGTATAAGTTCTGGACATTTTGGAGAAGAATTGCTCAAAAACCCCCAAGGTGCCGTGAGAGGGTGTGAGTGAGATGAATGAGGAATTTTTCTGTTTTTGGGTGCAAGGGCTGAGTGATTTCGGTGCTGGGACTCATCTCACATTTATAGGAGAAGCCAAGGCTTCTAGATGGCCAGCATACATGTTCAAATCAGCCTAGGTCCATTGGAACATCATCCTTTCATGCAAGTTACCCAAAATGCCCTCAAAGTCAAGATAACCTTATGACTTTTTTGGCTTCTTGTGCTTTCTTTCCAGCAAACTCTCCCACTTCCAAGTGTCAATACCCTAGGCTCCCAAATCAGCCAAAAGCCGGCCCTACTCAGTGAATTTAACAGTTTAAAGCTAAATTCGATAGTTAGAGGTTTTAAGGCTCGGTTTTTAGGCCATAAAGTTAACTGCCTCGGAATTGAATTCCGATTTCACCAAACCAAAGTAAAAACCATTTGTATACTAAATAGAGTCCATTTATAAAATCCAAATGGTGAAACTCCATTTTAGAAATAAGGCCCGGGTCAAAAGTGTCACGTAAGCGATGAATAGTCATCTTTATGCTTAAAAAGGTCAACAGATTGACTTTTATCGAAAATCTACTATGTCGTAGAGGGTTTCGATACAAGTACAACGGGCTTCAGTTTGAGTAAAACTGAGTTCGTTTGACCCAGTTTTTGATACTTATAAGATTGATCGTCAGAAAACGATCCTTTTCTAAAGATATTCTAAAGGGTTTTGACTAGAAATCTCTTAAACTTCATGAACGTCTCTAAAACCATTATCATAGCTAAATGATAATGTCTCCTCAACATATATCATTCAGTTTAATAATATGTTTAAGAAATTAGAATTCCTCGGGCGTCACAAGCTAAGTGGGAGGTAGATGGACTGCTTTTGCTGATCTTAATACCATGAAGACTATCTTTGTTTTCTTCCATAGTGATGAGCCTAAAAAGAGCTTCAGCGCCAATAATGAAGAGAAAAGGGGAGAGGGGGCCTCCTTGCCTTAGTCCCCTAGTAGAAGAGAAATTACCATGAGGAGAACCATCAAGCAAAATAGAGAAATTCACCGAAGAGAGACATTATACACTAAGTGGATCCAGAGAGGATTAAAATCAAGAAGGCTTAAAAATTTCAGGATGAAAGACCATTCAATTTGATCAAAAGCCTTAGCCATGTCTAACTTAACAGCCATCAAACCTCCATTGCCCCTTTTTTTCTTTAAGGAATGAAAAATTTCATGTGCCATGATGGCATTGTCATGAATAGATCTCTTTTTCAAGAAAGCAAAATGGTTAGGGGAAATAATATGCTGTAAGAGGAGTTTAAGTCAATTGGCCAAAATCTTGGAAACAATTTTGTAGTTGAAATTGGCTAGACTAATAGGTCTAAATTGATTGGCTCTGGAGGGGTTATCAGTCTTGGGAATTAAGGCTATGTTGGTATGGTTGATTTCCTTCAACATGAAGCCACCCCTAAAAAATGATTGAACAAAAATAATCACATCCTTCTTGATTGTATGCCAGTAAGTTTTGTAGAAGAGACCCGTCATCCCATCAAGACTTGGAGCTTTTGTAAGCCCTAGATGAGAAAGAGCATGGAAGATCTTTGCTTCATCTGGGATAGCACACAACTTGACATTCCCTTCATCCGAGATCATTGGATTGAACAAACTATCTAGTTTAGCATCTAAGGTAGGATTAGTTGAAGCAAAATACAAAACAAAGTAATCCCTAATCTCTTCTCTATTCTTAAGCCACTAACCAAGAATTTTTTTTTTTTTTTTTTTTTTTTTAACATGGAAAGATAATTAAATCTTTTGCGATTGATTGACAGTTGAAGCATGAAAAGACTTGGTATTTAAATCCTTACAAGTGAGCCATAGTTCACGTGACTTTTGCTTCCATAATTGCTCCTCTCTAATAAGTTGCTCTTGAAGGTCAGCTTGAAGAGAAGCTTCTATATCCAAGGCAGCAGGAGAAGGAATAATCCTTTGGACATGATCAATCTCAGCACTGATCCGCTTGATATTGCCTTGAATATTTCCAAAATGGGATCTATTCTAGTGTTTAAGGGCTGATTTGGTAGCAACCCATTTCTTACACACTGCAAAAGCCGAAGAACCAGAAACAGAGGGGAACCAAGCATTATCAATCACCTAATGACTAGAGGGATCACGAATCCAGAAAGCTTCAAACTTGAACGGCTTAGAAAGATGATGATAATTCCCTTTTGTGGAAAGTGTGATAGGATTATGGTTAGATTTCGTTGCAGGAAGGTGATGGAGTTTGGCCTTAGGAAAGAGATGGATCTAGTCTTAATTAGCAGAACACCTGTCTAGACATTCTTTGATATTAGCTGCACCCTACCTCTTATTATTCTAGGTATAAAGGTTCCCATTATAACCCAAATTCACTAAAGCATTGGAGTGGACAAAGTTGAAGAAAGGATTAGAGGAAGTTGATGCAAAAGGTCTACCTCCCGACTTATCAGACTGCGAGAGGATTGCATTGAAATCCCCAATAAGCATCCAAGGACCAACAAAGAAATCTCCAATCTTTGAAACACCATCCCAAAAACCAAGCTTGTTACTCCAAATAGAAGGACCATGAATACAAGAGAGTAACCAAGGCTAGTGAGGAGCACTCTCAACTACTAGAGCACTCTCAACAACTTCCCTAAAACTTGTTTCATTTCCTAAATATAAGAAAAATCTCAAAAAAGTCACATGCAGCAGATACCCTATTCATTCCCTAAACATTGGGTATGCTACAGTGCATTGGGTAGCACTTTAACTTCTTTATTCATTATTTTAACACAAATCTTTATCTCTTCTCTTTCCTCTCTACTACTTTACCTTTATTTGAGGACTGTATTGAAATTTTGTAAAAAAATGTGAGGGTAGATAAGGAAGTTGTATTTTGTAAAGAAATAATATTCTAATGGTATATAGAAATATAAGAGAAGCTATTGTGGAGTGTATTTGAAAAAAAAAAAGGCAAAAAATAGTTTTATTCCCTAAATTTTGAAGCAAATTATCACTATATTACTCACATTTTATTAGGGATATGCACCCACTTGTTCACTCAGGATCACCACCACTGTAGAATGAACTGTGAACAATCTTAAAATGTGTCACAGCACTCGCATGAAAGAGAAAAGTCCCATATTTCATTATTTCAAGCACATTATCTAATAATAAAGTTCTGATATATTTTCGTTGATCATGATTGATAAATGGTCCAATAGACAAATAGAAGGATTCTAATCCTTTGTATTTTACCAGCTAGGGGTTGACCATAGCCTGGACTCGACTAGGTCAAGCTTGAAACCTATTATTTTGCCATAAAAAAATTTTGTAGCTTAAGTGGCAACTCTTAATTGATTATAGATATTGGGCTTATAAGCTCCCTAAACATTTGATTTTTGAGACCTGCTATTCTACCCTCTCCTATCCATTTCTTTTTCAAATTTACCATTAAATATGTAAAACCTACATGTGAATCCTACCAATCTTGTGGGAGATTTGATAAAAAAGAAAAAAAGAATAGAGATGGATAAGAGATGAAAAAATATAATTTCGCTTTAATTTTTTTGAGTAGAATATATGAAAGAAATTTTGATAAAAGTACAAAGTCAGGCAAAGTTAGGCCAAAGTTGATCAAAACCACACCAAACTTTGGACAGATAAGGATTTTCTCCATCTCAAGTGAAATTGAAATGATCTATTTAGAGTCTAAATTGGATTTCACAAATCTAATAGTGTATATGATGCTTAAATGACGTGACAATATCTACACCGTGAAATAAAAAAAAAATGCAAAATCTTGACCGTAAAATATTTCTCTGTATTTCAAGTAACCCAATAGGCAAAAATCGTGCCCGAAAAATAAAAGAAAAAACAGTTCTTCCGAAAGCATGTACTTCACTAAGCATAAAGGAGAAATCATTCATGATATTCTTGGTAACTTACACAACAAGCAACAACGGGGCAAAATTACATGGCTTTATACAAGTGTTTTTCTTTTGTTGTGCATAAAAGTAGTCCCAGCTTCACATGTGACTTGTGGGGTTTCAGATGATAGAAGCAAAAGGAGAAAATGAAATTGTGAAACTACCGCCACACAGAAGCAAACTGCCAGACTCAATTCTGTTTCTTAATAAGCCCCTGTCAAACAACAAGCTTTCTGCCGAGGCCTGCAGATTATATTCATCCATGTTGTAACTGTTTGAACTTGCAATCTCCGAGTCCAGGTCATGTTTCTCAAAATTTCTGATATACTTACTAATATCCTGTTGAAGATCAAAAGTTTTTGTTGTCTTGCCAGCAAAGGAGAACTGAAATTTCCGACTCTTTTCTGCAATGGCACTGTTTGGACTGAATGGATCTATGTTGCGCTCCTTACTGCTGCTGCTGGCTGTTAGTCCAGAAGCATCATGGTCATTCATGAACTGACTTTGAACGTCTGGTTCCTGTGAGTATGAAAATTTTGTTTCAGGAAACCATGGTGCAATTCATAATCAAAACCTTGGCATATATAATTTTGCAACCTATATACTTGCTTAGGATTTGTGTTTGAGAACTTCAAGATACATATTTTCATAGAGTTATGTTAAGAGTTGAACAAGCAAACAGAAAGGTGGAAAAAAAAAAAAAACCATGATCTCAGGAGAAAAGGGATGTATATAACAAGCACAGCAGGCCATCCCCTGGACTTGAACCAGAGACCACACCCATGAAGTAAATTATTGCACCAACGGTCCAACCAATTGGGAAAAAATCAATAGATTCTTTTTCAGGAGCAAGACGTGTAGGCATATCGACTCATCGAGTCAGATCAGAAAAATTGTATGGTTTTATGAAACCATGTGGCTACTGCTATTTTACTGGCCTGACTAAGTCTCGAGTCCCAAAAGTGCATGATAAATACCCCGCTAAAGCCCAATATTGTATACGAAATATCTTGATTCATCTCCAGTGAGGAACTACCAAAACATTTGACCCTTCAACTATTCAAATATAAAGGATTAGTCAATTTCTTTATGTCCCCATGTTTTCCATGCGGTGACATAGGGGCAAAATATCGACAAATTCTTACATAGCCCAAAGAAATATGAAAACAAATAGCAGAATTTCATTCCCAAGAGGATAAACTCCTATTTTTTTTATTAATGCTTTTTTTTTGTATTCTGACATGGGCGTTCCAGCGGACATTATGCACTTGTTACACAACAAACTCTTCGAGGAAGGGCTAAGCAAGAGGACAACGGGTAGGAGAAATGGAGGTTTGGGCTCTAAAGGGGTTAGTGTTTATGAAACCCCTTGTCTCCCACTTCATGCTTTGGAACGTACTGTTCTTATTCTTATAGAGAGAGATGCGCTTAATTTATACAAAAAAATTAGGTAGGTTCTTATTTACCCAAACTTTTCTGGTTTATCCCAACATTTCCCACTTGTCTGACTGTTTGCAATAATAGCTTTTTTCACAGCAGGATTGACTGCAACGATAAGAGACATGGTATGAACAAATAAAAAATAAGAGGAAATATTAGATAATTTTTTATTTAAATTTATGGTTTTCTACATATTATGTTCTTTTTTTTTTTGATAAGTAAGAGTCAATTTTATTAAAAGCGCAGTCCTGGCACACAGGAAGTATACAAAGGACTGCCTAAGAAGTACATATTATGTTCTTTTCTCAACACTCACTTTAATATTGACAACAATTTTCCTTGCAATGGCCCAGTACGAGGAGGTACTGTGATATTTTGGCTTGGGATGCATTTTAGGAGGCCTTAATGACCACATATAGAACCTATCTAATTTTTACAGTGCAATGGTTGGCTGTTTATAGACTAGCTGTACCTATTGTTTCAAAACTCCAATGGCTATTGCTACTATAACCTTCCCGACCAAAAACTTTACTAAATAATGTCAATCCTATGGTTTGCTTGTGAAGCAAAACAGAAAGGGGATAAAAATGGGGAAAGCTTTCTTTTTTTTTGGGGGGGGGGGGGGGTTAATATTCACCAAATCACGATAATTCTATCTGATGTCGTAGAGCCGGGAGAGAAACATGTGCAGAAGAACAAAATTTAAACATTTAATACTCAAAACTTTCTTCCTAGTTTTCTCATCACAACCAAAAAAATTAGGAGCAAAAAAAAAAAAATCTCTAGAAGTTCTATGTTAGTTATTTCTCTGTCAACAGTCCTAACTCCTTGCCCAACTAACCCTCTAAGTTTTTTTTTATGCTTGATTATCTATCAAAAAAAAAAAAAACTAGCCCTCTAAGTCACGCTTCACACTTGTCACAGGCCTTTCTTCCTCTTTAGTAATTCTCTCTTACTCATTACCTCTCCATTTTCTTTTTTCTTTTTTTCCTTATGAAGTCCACAAATCCCCACCATTACTTCAAGCCAGAGGAATTGCCCAAAATCAATTTTTGAATGTTCTCAGTCCGTCTCTCTGAACTTATTACTTTCTAAGTACCAAAGCTCACCACACCACTACTGGTCTCACTTTTACTCAAACCAAAATAGTCATTGGATCTTCTCAAACGGGTGGGCCACCCCTTTTCACACAGGCTCCAAAACTCTCCACAGTACTGGAGATACCTTATCAAAACCTAACCATTATTGAAGCCTTGAGGTGCATCCCAATGTTGAACCCTAAGGCAGCCAGTCTTATGTTATTTTGGCCTCAACTGAAAAAATAAAAAGAAGACGACTTGTACATTCTGGTAATCAAGTTTTTCAAATTAGCGACGAGCGGACCACAGTTCACTTCTAGGTCAGAAAATGATTTTAAACGACCTAAAAGGCAAAATTGGTCTTAGTTTTATCCTTATCTGGAGCTCTCTTTGTGAACAGCTTACTAATTTAGATAAGGTCAATTATTTTAACACCTGTTGCTCCACGCAGGCATTGGTCTGAACCTTATTCCATGGGTTACATATAAACAATTGTCTCTTGATTTAGTAGAGAGGCTGCGTACAAAACACTAGCCACCTCCAAAATGCAATGAGGTCCTTAATCCATGATTGAGTGTAGATATTGAAAAGGAATCAATAGAATTCTTAAGACATGGGACAAATACAGCTAACAGAATTCTTAGCGCGACTCATCTTGCTGCCAATTCAAGTCCTCCAAGCTCTAGCACATTTGATTGTCATAGTCTTAGCATTTTAGAGACTTGATTATCAACAAATTACCCATGTCTTGCTTTGTTAACTAGGATCAACTCAATGACTTCACCAAAGATGTTGAAACCCACAACTTCCAAACTGACGGTTCTTCTCAGCATCAGTTTGAAAAAGGCTAATTGCTGTAGACTGAAAACTCTGAATAAAATTATAATTGATTCTACAGGGCATGACCTGGATATACTTCTATTTACCCTTCTATTTTTGCATCCTATAGGACATGAATGCTCTTGATGGTAACTCTCACAACACACAAATATTTATTGCATATTAAACCCAATTTGGGCCAATTATAGTATTTGGCAAGTTCAATGTTCATTACACATCTAATGAAAATTACATCAAAAGATTTTCTTAAATATGGTAGAAAATGACTACTTAAATATGTCAATATAGAGAAGGATTTGAATGTAAAGTTGAAAGTGCCTATTCAAGTATTTGAAGGGTGAAAGTACAGCAAAGGTCAATGACATAACAGTGTATCTATGCAACTATCTTATGCATCAATTTGTGGAGTTTTGTTCTTCTTTTTGCCTTTAATGGGGCTTTTCTTTGTATGCATTATGTGTACTAGAGTTGCACCCCTCTGCGCTTTTCAATGACATGAATCACTTATGAAAAAGTAACTAACTATCTTATGCATCATTTTCATATAAAAGTATACAAAGGCTGTAGAGCGAGCACCTTCAAATGATAACCATGGCCTTTACCATTTATTCTATAAACCTCAACTCAACTCAACTAAGCCTTAATCCCAATTATTGGAGATTGGTTAGATAGATGCTTTATTAATAACTTCTTATGTCACTTTCAGCCACCCTTTTTCCCTTTTTGCTTCTTCCACATCAGATAATCACTTCTCACACCATTGTGTTTGCATTCCTGGTGCGAAAGACATCCAACTTTTTGACTACAAACTTATTCCGCATTCATCAATATACGCACCCAACTTTTTGTTGGGGCATGCCTCTTAACCACTAAAAGATAACTGCACCATGAGACATGCAACCAATGAACTTGACACAAATTACTTAAAGCCCAAATGTAGCCTTGAAGGAGACAGCAAGTGACTCAATGTGCATGCTAGGTAAAAAGAATGTTATTGCTATAGCTTGCTTATAGTATATACAGAATAAGAAACTGCAATCTTCATGTGTAGTCCTGGACAGCTGTATGTACTGTAAGCATATCATGGTCCTCTCATGGTCATTATATGTAGCATGAGTATGTATTAAGCACAACTAGCTATAGCTTGCTTATACTTATCAAAAAAAAAAAAACTAGCTATAGCTTGCTTATAAAATATATAGCATTAGAGACCGCAATGTTCATAGGTGTAGTTCTAGACGGCTATATATATGGTAAGCATATCGTGTTCCTCTCATGGTCACAATATTTTGCATGAATATGTAAAAAGCACAACTAAAAGTCATCAACACATAATAAAAAAGAGATATTTTTCATATTCCTAAAATTGTATAAGCTTTGAGAATCATTCAAACCTGTGATTAGTATTAAGCAGACTTATTTTTTCACTGACATATGGAGACATAACTATTTAAGATGAAAACTGGAAAAATAAGCACCTGACGGTGAGGAGATTTACCTGTTTAGTATTGAAGGAACTCTTAGTGTAAGTGGCGGCTGAAGTGCCTGAACTTGCTTGGGGTAGAGTTGCACCGTAATTTACTGGGGTAGCAAGATCAAGTGGTGGGTCCTCTGGTGATGAGAAGTCAGAACTATCAAATGTTGATAGTGATATGCACTCATCAAAATAAGCCAGGGCTTCATCTTCTAGACGTTTTGACATCTTTCTTCTTTCAATGCTAGACTGTCAACATGTATCAATGAAATTCACTTTTAGAAAGATTAAACAAAGGCATTCTTGTCTAGATGCTAGCTATACAGAAAATCCCCAGCATTCATAGTAAACAAATAGTTCAAGCCTTTCCCCACATTAGCTGTATGCAACAATGAAACCTGACCAATATGCGGAGTGTTTTTGAACAGGGGGTGAAAAACCACTTTATTGTAATTTCTAGAGTATTTGTATCCACACATTCCTTGTTTACAATTAGGCCTCGTTTGGTTTGCGGAATAGGTCCTGGAATGGAATAGTCATTCCTTTATTTGGTAAGAGCCTATTCATAGGAATAGTTATTCCCATAGGAATACTTATTCCCTTACGAAGAGGAATATGTATTCCTTTTAAAAATGAGAGGAATACCTATTCCTTTCCTATAGGAATAGAATTATTGCAGCATGTTCTCATAAAAGCCCTTCACACTTCAACATCAATTTTTTATTTTATTTTTTTAAAACCATTTGGTGATGTGATTTTCGGTTTTTTTTTTTTTCATTTTTTTAATAAATAAAATAAATTGATGGGTGAATATGATGATTGTTGATATGCTTTTTTTTTTTTTTACCAAAAAAAAAAAAAAAAAAAACAAAAAAAAAAACTATGAACTTTTTTTAAAAAAAATTGTACAGTTTTTTTTTTTTTTTTCAAAAAAAAAGTTATAGTATAACGGTTTTCATTTAAAAAGTAAAAAAGAAAACGTCCTTAAATTATATTTGTATTATAAGGATATTTTAAGAAATTTGATTACAATATGATTCTATTCACCAGCATATTCCACTATACCAAATAAAAGAATATCTATTCAGTGTTCTATTCCATCGTTACAACCAAATTAAAAATAGGAATAACTATTCCATTCCACCTTCTTCTATTCCAAGGAATAGCTATTCCTTTTCCTAATGGAATAGTCATTCCGCAAACCAAACGAGACCTTAGAGCAAAAGACTCAACCAAACCTTTTTTAAGTCACAAGATCATAACCAAAGACAATCATTGTAGTGAAAAAAAAAAAATGATGCATTATGCAGGATTATAGATCTTATTCTAAAGCCATATTAAACCAATCAAGTTAGTATACTGTTCGTGTACGAGGGATTTTCCTTTTCTCTTTATTATTCATTAAAAACAAAATGGAGTTATTTACTTCGGTGCATCCAGGATCCCCATAAATTTAAGCAATTCAATACATAAGATGAACTATAGCTGGCTAGTAATTCTCTCTATCTGAATGAATTTAACAAGATATGAGGCAAATCCAAGTACTGCTCACAGATTGTGTAAAAATGCACCACAATTTCAACAGAAGTACCAAAAAGTGCCTACTTTTCTTCCTGGACGAGACTTCTGCACAGTAGGGGTCTTAGGATCTGGAAGTATTTCCTTCAGGATTCTACTCAACTCATGTCCACGGTGCTCCTCAACAGCCAAGTCTGCTCGAAGTTTTCCAGCCCGTTCCAGGGACTGCAAGTTGAACGCAAGGTCTATGAAATACATTTTAATTACAATGATTTGAAGAGAGAGAGAGACACACACACACAAGACATAAACATGGCTGAATAGAAATTTTACTCAACCAACTAAAATGATTAGACACCGTAACGATTCTCCAATGTGGGATTGAAGACTTAGGACCAAGAAAACAACCATTCTTCAACACCATTGGTAGAGAAGCTTCAGGACAAGTGCTTAAAGTAAATAACAAAAGAGAGGTCATCACAAGTGCTTGCCAAATGCCCTAAGGAGGTAGATTTAGTTACCGTATTAACCTTCAATTTTTCTGCATGAAGTGGACATTTTGAGGACTTAAACTGCCTACGTGCATGAATAAACTCACTATATTTTACATAAGTAGTGCATAAACAAAATTTATCATAGATAACTATGTCAATACAAATAGTGACAGACTAACTACAGGACATACTGATGGTTCACCATCATAAGGACAATCAGGATTCACCATGTGGCCTGAGCAACTAGGGCATTTTTCCAATATACTGTAATCATAAATTAGTTCTATATCCTGCAGGATGGAAGCAATATTAACACTGACTCATTGCAGTCATTAAATTGAAAAGTGCATGAATCTTTATCTGCCTAAAGGCTTAAATGCAGAAGTTGGGCATGTTCCCAACTACCAGACATGACAAGACAACTCTGGTTTAACCCGTATCCCCATCCACACAAATAGCAAGGGAAAATCACCTGCTCAAGCTTTTTGGCATATTCTCTTCTGATGTCCAAAACTAAATCAACTGCACCTGGGTTTACCAAGTCAGGAGGGATATCAGCTATATTGGTAGTTGCAATAGCAGTCGCGTTACTCCTTCGGATAGCCTGAACTTAAAAGAACCAAAGACCAAATTATACACTAAATAAAGTATGCTTGCACGATACAATCAAAGGAGCAGAAGATAATAAACGTAACTAGCTGACACTGGCCATTGTGGCATTATCACAAGTTAAAAAAAATAAGAGTAGGAGCGAAAGCTAGGTTGCCAATTTAAAAGATTCTGCAAGATATAGAGCACCAATGTGGGTACAAATATGAGTAAGCATATGCGTACACAATCAAAAAGATATCTTAAGTTCAAAGTTAAAGGAAAGTGGTTGTTGCTTAACTGTTTTTTTTTTTTGATAAGTTGCTTAACTGTTGAAATAATATTTTCTTCTTATTCTTTTTAACAAGTAGTTGGAGTTACCACATTCACATTCACATCTTATTCTTGTACGTTTCTCTTCCTCTTTTTAAGGGGTCCCTTGTATACTCCCTGTGTACCAGGGTTGCGCCTTTTTTGCGCCTTTAATATATTTTTCTTATTCATCAAAAAAAAAAAAAAAAAAAAAAAAAACTGAGGAGTCCGGCAATTCTCATTATGATAAAGCCAAACCTATGGATGAATTCTTGACTTACCAACCCACAAATTGGTGGTAATCCGTTACCTCACAAATGTATCAGTTTAGAAATCACAGTTCTTCATTAAAGAACTAAAGATATGCCAAGAATTCAAAAAGTGTTAAAGTGTTATTAAAACCACTTAAAGGGAGGCACCAAATGTGCATTAAACATCTCATTTCTCAATCTAAGTTTCTAACAGTTAACATAACGGATAGCGTATATGCTAGAACATTTGATCATAGCACCCCATTAATAAAAGTTGGGTTGCCCCCACAAAGGTCTCTTCTATACCTTTTTTTTAAAAAAAAAAAAACACAACAGTGTACACTACTATCTATGAGGTGAATGAATTCCTCCCAGAAATCATGTCTTACAAAATACACCAGCATTAGCAACAATGTCAAATGTGAAAGCCTAAAAGCTTTTCTAGTAATTAGAAAAAACAGCTTCCTAACCTAATCGCGAATATATTTGCTATTAATATGATTTCGTAACTGGTTTGTTTTGTTGATTGTGCTGATTAAAAAGAATCAAATGCAATCAAGTGCTATTCAGGAGAAGTGAAAATATGAAAAAGAAAAGGTAGAACTCCATTCTATATTGCCCAACTATAGTCAAATTAACAGGCCCAATAACTTTTTCAATAATAGCATTCTGCAATCAACTATTCCCCATAACATACCCGATGCCATAAGAACTTACAATTTCAAGGTCATTTTGGATTTCAGAGACAGCACGCCTCACTTCAGAACGAACTGTTTCATATATTCCACTAGCAGTAGCATCACCTTCCACATTATCCCCTTGGACCGACTGCAAAATGAAGTATGAAACAACTTTATACCATAAGGACATTATCCATCATCATTTAGCAATACTTATTTTCCATCATAGCATTCATGTTTTCGCTAACTAGTCCACAATTTCTTCTACACCTCACCTTCACTTGTTCACAAACTGCTTTAATAGTTTTCTCTTCAGCTCCCACAGAACTCGTTGTCGACACTTCATCTTCCCAACTTTGAGCTTTCGAAGAAGACTGAAAGAGAACCATATGAAAAGGGCAAAACCAATCAATTAAATCTGTTCCCTTTCCACTAACATCATACAATATCTCAAAAAGAAAATGGGTCAACCCAGTTTGTACCAAATTCGCGGAGAAACTATCCAAAGGCTCAAGACCCGAATGCTGACCAGACCATATACCGGAACTACTTCTTACCAAGCCACCCTTTTTCCCATTACTAGACACTACATTCCAATTACTCCTATTCCTCAAATCCTTTGATGAACCGCATTCTTGCTCAGCCTCACTCTGCACAGACAACAAATTGCAAACAATTCAAACCAAAATTCTATGTTTCACACACCCCATTCATTTCTTCCACATAAAACTAATCAAAACGCAACCCAAATCACGTCCAAACAAAATTACTCAGAATTCCATCGCAAAAAGAAGTCCAAACCTCAGAAGTCACACAGCGCCCCCTCGACGCGGACCTATTGCGGCGACCCGCGTCGACCCACGAACCTTTCGTCACCGACCGCCCCCTCCTGTCATCCGCAGCGCCATTGCTCGGCGTTTTTGCCTTCGTATTCGTAGCGTCTGGTTTGGGAGGCGAGCCAGAGCCGCTGCTCCAGAAGAGAGGGTTGTCTCGCTTATTCAAGAACTCGGAGATCTCATCGTTGGTGGCGGCGGTGGTGGTTCTCCTCGAGAAAGCGCTCACGCTCTGTGATCTTCGAATTGGGGCGGCTTTCTTCTGTGGCTTCTCTTTCTCTGTGCCTTCTTTTCCGGCAGAGTGTGTGGCGGAGGTGGTGGTGAGATTTGCTCTTCTGGAGGAGGATTTGAAGGCTGCCACTGCCATCTTCTGTGCGTGATTATGTAAAGATAAGATGATTTTAGTGTGTTTTTGTGAAAAAGGTGGAATCTGAGCCGACGTTTAACGATGCGATTGCAATTGTCGAGTTCAGGCAACGTAAGACAAAATCGAGAGCTATCATCGTTTCTTCCGCCTTTTCCGTCTTTGTCCCAGTTGACATCCCTTTGACTCAATCTATCAGAAAAGATGCTCAAGAATTCATAGATGTATTGCTAAATATCTTTCCTTAAATTTCATTATTATTTTTAAATTAAATGCTTAAAAGTTTGTTACATTATAATCTTCAACCCTACTTGTTAATTTTCTTAGGAGAGTTTTTTTTTTTTTTTTTTTGTTTTTTGTTTTTTGTTTTTTTTATATGAAAAAATGTTTTAAATATTTTTGTATTTTTAAGAGTGTTTTGGGCTCGTTTGGGTGTTAAATTTTATTTGATTTTATTTAATTTTATGTTGACTTTACAAATATCGAGAAAAAAATAATTTTGAAATTATGTTTAGATGGTTTAGAAAAAATAGTACTTCGGAGTGGCTTGGTCACCCCTGAAAACTTTTAGGAGGTAGCTCGGCCACCCCCGAAACAGCGGGGGTGGTCGAACCACCCCCTGGGGGTGGCCGATCCACCCCTGAGGGTGGCTCGGCCACCCCTCAATTTTTTTTTTTAAAATAAAAATATAATTTTTTCAATTGGGTGAAATAAATTTGAGTTGGGTTGAAAAAATTTGAGTTGTTGAAGATTGTTGACTTTTGTGAAGAATTTAGAAGAATTGAGTTAAACAAAAAAAGAACTAGACATCCAAACAATGTGTTTGAATTTTTTTGTTAATGCATTTTTGTTTTGAAAAGATAACATTTAAAATAGAAAACAAAAATTTTAAGAAACGAAACAATCTTTCTCTAATTTAAAACAATTCTTTTCTCATAACGTATTGAACAATCTTCTTTCAGTTTGATTTTTGTTTTGAAAAGATAACATTTAAAATAGAAAAAAAAAAATTTAAGAAACGAAACAATCTTTCTCTAATTTAAAACAATTCTTTTCTCATAAAGTGTTGAACAATCTTCTTTCAGTTTGTGCCTTATATCTAAAAAGTTTGTTTAAGTAACAAAGAAATTATGGAAAAAATATAAGATCGATTTTATGTGGTTAGCCTAAATTACAGATCACTTTCTATTGGTAAATTAATATTTTTTGTTAAAATGACTGACAAAAATTTGTTTTAGAGAGTGATTTGTTATTTTGGCCAACCACAGACACCTCTGAATTTCTTTTTATACCACATGGAGTGATTTATAATTTAGGCCAACCACAAATACCAATTTTACATTTTTTTCATAAATTATTTATTTAGTTTATGTATTGGATCTTTTTGTCCTTCTTTAATATATATATTTTTTAATGAATAATTTTCATTTAATTATACATGATACACCAAAAGCCATCCACTCAGGCCCATGCCCAAATCGGCCCAATAAGTCAACCCAGATGCTACTGGGGAGTAGGTCAGCCCGCGAAGCACCATATTATTCCTTCCCGTACGTGAACCAAATTCTTGTTCCCCTATTTTCGGGAGAAGTTCATGAAGTGCCATGCTATTCTCGATGGAATTTTAGTAAGAAGAGGGTTAGAATATTTACTAAAAATTTTTTTAGGGAATTAATTAGTATTTTTTTTATTTTTTAAATTAAATGGGGCTCATC
The DNA here is from genome assembly GCA_900184695.1 of Betula pendula. Lineage (NCBI taxonomy): Eukaryota > Viridiplantae > Streptophyta > Magnoliopsida > Fagales > Betulaceae > Betula > Betula pendula. The sequence goes on from FXXK01001846.1 coordinate 70,927, forward strand.
TCTTCATTTGAAGAAGTGGACTCTATTTGATTTAAAAAAATAATAAAAAAATACTAATTGATTTCCTAAAAAGATTTTTAATAAATATTTAAGTATTTTCTTTTTAGCAAGGACCATTTAACGTCCGACTTTAAATAATGAGTTAACCAATAATAATAATAATAATAATGAGCTAAAACGTCTAACTTTCGCATATTGGGCTAAGGCAAGATTAGAGCAAGCTCAAACTGATTTTATCAATTCTCGGGTTGATCCTGATATGCTGAAACAGAAGAAGGAATGTATGCATAAGTCTCTCTCGATCTCTAAAGCTGTGAAAAACTACCTGAAGCAAAAGTCTAGAAATAGTTTGCTGAATTTGGGGGACATCAACTCTTCCTACTTTGATTGAATGGTAAAATTTAGAAATTCAAAGAATTTTATTAAGATAGTGGGATTAAAACAAAAAACAAAAAGAATAAGATTGACATTTGAGAAGTGTACAATGAAAAAAAAAAAAAGGAAGGGGGGGGGGGGGAAAGAAAAGAAAAACCTCTAGATGGAGGTGACAATGCTAATACGTAATCTGTAAACACTGGTACCTAGTTTCATTTAGTCCATAACAACCTCTAGATAGAAGTTTATAACTGTAGTCGTCTAATGAAATGTCTCCATATGAGAAAGAGTAATAGACCTTTCTGTTGCCAAACTTACCACTAACTAATTCTGGTCCTTATACGTAATCTCCCATCTTTGCCTTTAAACTAACTCATTTCAGCCCAGCAATAACCATGTACGTCACTCATAGCTATGTTAGTGTGAAACAATGTGGCACTGTATAAGGAGGTAATGAAGTGATGGGAAGAGGAATTATAGTACCATTGAAAGAGGGGGACCAGTGAGAATGTGAAAATTACTTGTGCTTTAGTCGTTTGAACATTACTCTACATATAACCTGATCTGAAATTAAACTAACTCCAACATATATCATATGTAACTGATTATTTGTATGTTTGTGTGATAATCTGTTGATTGGTTGTGCAGAGTAGGACTTTGGCTTGAAGAGGTTGGAATACTGCACTACTTAGAATGGTGCTTGTTCTTTGTTTGTATTTTGGGGGGAAAGGGTTTGATAAGGTTCATTGTTGGGTTAAGTTTTCTTCTGTTACGCAGCCAAAGACAAGGATCGATCGCTTAGAAGAAAAAAATCAATAGCATTGATATCATACTGTGAAAAGACAAAAAAAGGAAGCATATTGTAATTTCGCTTTGTCTGATGACATGATTACTTCTCAGAGGGTTGTGAAACAATTTTTGTCCAAGAGAAGAGTATAGGGAACACTGATTGTAGAAAAATATTCCTGAAGGACTCAAAAATTACTTGGGTGCAAGCAATTCATTGGAGCCGGCCCACCGGCAAAGTCGAAGTATTATCCGATCCATGTGGAGGGGACGCTTTGTATGGGTCCTAAGTTTACTCGACATGGGTGGATACACGAAGTGACCCTACCTTGGAGGAGTTTATCGTCATAAAAAAAAAAAAAAAAAGATCTTACCTATTAAAGGAAAAAAAGATTCCTAGGATCTTGAAACCTTAGAAAGAGACCTACAAAACTAGCAAAAACTTTATTGCGTTTTAATTCAATTTTATTACTTATCTGGAAAAAAAAAAGAAAAAAAAGAAATGATGACACCATGCAAGACTTCCTTGCTTTGGGGGATTTCTTGAGTCTTGACACCATAAAAATGTGTTATCCCTCTCTCCAGAAACACTAGAGAATATCAAAATGGTAAATCAGTCATAGGAGTTATTTCTTACCAGAGAGGTAGTAGAAATTCAGCTGCTGACAAAAGAGGGAATTCTATTGAAAACCCATGAGATACATATTCTGTAACTTATTGGAGCTCTATGGTACAAGTTAACATTGTGTGCATGCCTATGTTTGTTTGCTTGTGAGCCAGCTCCTTGAGGACCAAGAAAGAACTTTAGAGGAGCTCTAGTTCTTTTTCTTTTATTCTCTCTTTTTTTGGACAACTGTTTTTTTAGCCCTCTTAGTGATTAGTTTTATTGATTTTCTTGTACTCTTCTCTTTTTCTTCTTAGTCGTTTCTTTTGTATACTTCCTGTGTATCAAAGTTGTGCTTTTAATAATAATTTGCTTACTTATAAAAAAAAAAAAATGTTTGTTTGCTTGTGAGCCAGCTCCTTGAGTACCCCTTTTGTTATCTCAAATAACATGCTGTATTGTTTGCTAGATCATATAAATTATAAATGGTGTTTCAATTTGAATCCATACTGAAAATTTTGACTTAAAACCTTGAGAGAGCTGATTGAGAGTACATAGTTCAAAATAGCTGAAAATTTTGATGTTTGTATTCAACAGTTTAATGTACATTTTATATAAGGGAACTAGTTTCAATCTTAGGGGTACATGCTAATTTTAATTTTAAAATTTTTCCTGTGCATGATCATTCTCTTTCTTTGTCTTGCAGGTTCAACATGTCTTTTCAAGAAAGCGCAGATGACATTGATGGTTCAGAGGTAGACACATAAGAAAATGGCAGGCCTCGCTTTTCTTCAATAGAAAAAGGTGTTGGTTCTCTAGACAAGGAACTTGCAGCCAGTGGATTTACTAGAACGGATCAAGAGGACATGGAGAAGAAGGTATGAAGCATGTTTTATTGGATATTGCATATGTGCATATATGTAGCATGAGAGCTGGCTGTATCGCTAAGTAGCATTAGGTACTTCTAGAGAGATGTAAACAACTATACCAGTATCTATTATTGTTCTCATACTGAGAATTCGTTAGTATAACCACAAACTTGTGACCTCGATCGTTTAATTGACACATTCAATGAAGATGTTCATTTAATTCTAACCTTTAGGACCAATCACTCTAATTTGATTGGCATGTGTCCATTGCAGTTTTGAAGTATTCCATGTTGTCCAGCCTACATTATTTTATTAGCAATAATCTTTCATGCTTCCTTCTTTGAATGACTAAACGGAATTGATGAAAATAATTACTTGTAAGACTTGAGACAAATGGTCACATCTTGGGTATTTGATGAAAATAACCTACATAAATCCAGATTTATAGTATATAACTTTTGTACACTTTCTGTGTCATTGTTGGTTTGAGTTATGTTTTGCATATCGTCAAGGGTACATGCAGATGCTTTTCTTGTAGAAGATATAGTTACAGTTTTAAAGAGTTCCAAAGTTTTTACTTTCTTGGGTGTTGTATTCTGCTTGCTTCTTAAATGTCCATATGGTTGGGTGTTGTATATCAAAATTGGGCATCAATACATGGTTCAAATTTTTGTGAGGTTTTGGAAGATCTTGCAAAACAATGAAAAAATAGCCTAGCAAACCCTTTTTTTTTTTTTTTAAAGTTATTTTGTTTGATTGCTCTTGTAGGTGAATTTCATTCATTATTAACGTAACACCTACTTCTTTCCACTTTCCACACATAGAAGTCTACTATTCATGCAAAAAAAAAAGAAAAAGGGTCCACTATGTTATCTTGTTAAGTTTGTAAATATGAAAATCTATGATCTAGTTATTATAGCAGAAATCACGGAAATTTGCTATGAAAATAATGGAAATTAAGGGAATCGTTGTTCTCTAGTCAAAATGATTTGCGGGACCCTTACTCCCCTTGCGAAAGTATCAATTAATAAAGTATGTAAATCATTTAATTCTGAAATAATTGTCATGTAAAGATTCTAATTACCATGTAAAGGTGACTAGAAACCTTGCTTTGTTGGGATTGGTTTGGGGTGTTAGTTTAGTTTTTGATGTCTCAAAATGAACCCTGCAGCCCATGTGTTTGCTTGGCTCTCTCTCTCATCATATTCTTCTATAGGAAAATGATTGGGGTACTATAGTTACAGCCCCTTTACAAACTCGTGGCATTCCACATTTTATGGAAATCAGTGCCACATGGACTACCATGTGACAGTCTACATTTTAGTGGCTTACGTGGATTGCTCTGTTAATTTGTAAAAGATGTATAATAAGAGTTGCAGTACTCCTAACAACATTTTTTCTTCTATATTATGTTTTTCTTTTTTTGGGCACTGAACGTTGTAATTTCTTATGGGAAATTGCATTTAGGAAGAGCAGACAGACTTTAAATTGTGATGGGGAAGGCAGAGTAGAGGAGAATCAACAAAACTCTGAAGAAGATCAAAGTCAAACCAGTGGACCTGAAACTCAAGATGCGAGTGACAATGAAATGCTAGATTTATTTCTCTTGTCTTTCTCTCATCCTTCTATTTTTTAAAATCACCATTGGATTTGTGATCCCCATATATGAACACAATGGAGACCACAGATCCAATGGTGATTTTGAGAAATAGAAGGATTGTAGAAGGATTTTGGTAGATATTCTAGCATTTCCCCAATTAAATTATGTAATTTTTCACGATTTTGTTTAGTCCTTATTAAAAAAATCATGATTTTGTTCATAATATTGAATTTTTATCTTCAATAAAGAGTTTAGGTTTTAATAATTTATGTAAAACAAAGTGGCAGTGTTCCGTGCTGATTCTCCTCTTTTAACTTTCGATCTTTGGAGTTGGGATACTTTAGCTCATATTAGAAGAAAATACTGTAGTGGGATAATTTTGCAAAGAGTCACCATGTGATCCAAGGCATAGAAGCTATCAATTAAATCGGCTGTGGCAATGATGAGCAAATTAGAAAAAGAACTTTATTCCTACAATATGCAACCAATACTACATGCTGATAGGAAGAAAATGAGTTGGAATGGCTTTGTGAATGTCGTAGGCAGTGTTTTCATTAATGGTCATGGAACTGGCAAGGAGGGGAAATGGCTTGCGTCGGTCCAAAGTTTTGTATTTTATATAATTGTTATCTGCATAGAAATTATAGTGTAATAAGACGAGGAGGTCATTGTCTCGAACCTTTAGGTCCCGTTTGGTTTGCGGAATAGACCCTTGGAATGGAATGATTATTCCTTAAAATGGAATGGAATGACTATCCCTTGGAATAGTCATTCCTTTATTTGGTAAGAGCTCTATTCCAAGGAATAAGTATTCCGTTGAATACTTATTCCCTTACGAAGAGAATAGCTATTCCTTTAAAAAATGAGAGGAATAGCTATTCCGTACGGAATTGACAACATTTGTCCAAAATAAAAAATAAAAAATTATTTTTTCTTCTTAAATTAAAAAAAAAAAAAAAAATTAAAATCCCGAAGTTGGATCGTGGGTGGCTGACCACCCATTGGGTGGTCGCCACCACCTGTGGAACGCGGGGGGTGTCGCACCACCCCCGGCGAATTTGGGGGTGGCCTTGGCCACCTCGATTGGCATAGGGGGTGGCCGCGACCACCCCTGGAGCAACCCAGGGGTGGTCACGGCCACCCCCAGATGCCGTCGGGGGTGGCCAAGGCCACCCCGATACTCATCGGGGGTGGCCAAGGGCACCCCCAAATTCGCTGGGGGTGGTGCGACCACCCACGTTCCACAGTGGGGTGGTCGGCCACCCACTGTGGTTTTACTATTTTTTTTTTTTTAAAAAAAAAAATCTGAGTTAAAAAAAAATATATAAATAAATTGAGGGGTTTTTTGGTAATTTTATTTCAATTCTTATTAAAGCATATATGTTGTTACCAAACCAAATAATAGGAATAACTATTCCATTCCACCCACCTCCATTCCTAGGAATAACTATTCCTTTTCCTAATGGAATACTCATTCCGCAAACCAAACGAGACCTTAACCTTTCTACATAGTTTGTTCCAAGGAGGCCAGGATATATTTATGTTATGTGACAATCTTTTGACTTTGTTTAATGATATGAAGAATTGTGTTAAATTGTTCCAGTTACTAGTAAAGCGTTGCTTATTACAATTGGAAACCTATCATATTTCATATTTCTATTTCAAGTCTCTCTGCACAAAAGCTGCCGCATGAGCTCTCAACAATATATCTAAAATGGCTCAAAAATTACACTACCACCAACAATGAAGACCAAAAAATGAGATCTAAATGATGGAGTGAAGGGGGAAGAGTAGCTATGCAAAAACTCAACAATATGCTCCCAACGAGCTAAACATGTGCTCACGAAAATCTTCAGCTAGCCCTTTTGCCTCCTCTTGCTTTCCATCGTCCTTCCCGGACAACTGTCCAACTGCAAGGCCTAGCCCCACATAGGATATAGTTCTAGACTCCACTCCATGCTTGTTCATCCTCTTGATCTGACTTTCCAATCCCCTAAGCTTCTGTAGAATAAGCCTGTTATTCTTCAAAATCTTTGATAAGTTTTTCATCATTTCTGAAATAAATAAATAAATAAAATAAAATAAGCACAATATATATATATTATGAGATAGATCCTTTAAATTTAATTTTTTACTCTTAGAAAGTCCTTTTAGTTCCACCTCCCCTACACCTACAACTCTATTTCTGCCTAGCATGGCCCTCGGCCCCATTTAGCTCCCTCACTGGTTTGTATGTACAGAGGCTTATACTTACTCCAAGCAAACTCATAAAGGATCCAGAAGCATAAAAAATTGCAATTAATACTGTTGCTCTCTTGACGACTAAAAAATTGCAATTAGTAAAGGATTATGTCTCTCTGGCATGGGGATTAACACTTAATCTTATAGGAAGTCATCTTATCTCTTTTTCTTTTTCTTTTTTGCCTAATTACCTGCTTAGCCAGAAAAAAAAAAAAAAAAAAAAAAAATCTAGTAGTACATAGGGAGTGAAGCATGATGCATGAATGTGGAGGCATAAACATGCGTGAAGGAGTTGGATAGAGATACAAGTGATGAGATCAGAGAGCAGCAATGACAGCAATAACAGAGCAGCAATTTTGAAAGGATTAAAAAAATCATATGCTTCTCAAAGGACACGTGACAATAAAATAGACTACATTAAAAAAATTAACAAGGTAGATGTATCTCTAATGCAATTTTTTGAGTTCTTTGCCATAACTTCTTTGCGTTGTCAATATTATGGATGTGTAATGGGTTTAGTCCAATGGCTTAGCTATTTTATATTTTTAGCTAAAACAGCTAATGAGAAGACAAAAAATACTTTCATCCCATATGTAAAACAAAAAATTGACTGAATGATTAATTTATTAATTAATGTAGTACAGTAAGAGTTTTCCTTTGGGAGGCTTGTAGCATTTTACTGCCAACCAAGGAGAACTTATTCACAAAAAAGATTGTTCAAGACTGGTGCCCAATTTGTGGATTGGATGTGTGGAGACTACTTGTCATATTTTGTGGCACCGTCCATCTTCAAATCATGTATGGGGGAACTATGCTGGGAAGATTCAGAAAATTCCTAGTGAAGGTGATGGCTTAATGTAGATCCTGGCTGTGTTTATGGAGAAATTGAATAAGGAAGAGTTAGAATTCGTGGCAACAATACTACGTAGAAATATAGTAGTTTTTGGAGGAGAATTTACTCATCCTACTCAGTTGATCCGTAGTGCCAAGGAATCTATAGAAGACTTCAATGCAAATATTGGTCTCATAAATTCACCGTTGAATTTGCAATAGTTGGACTTGAAAGACTATAGTTGCAAAAGAATCATTTCTCAAATATATATATATATATAAGTAGAACGGTGACAAACCATAAACCACAACAACAATGAACGCAAAAAAAAACTTGTTCATTAATTCTAATCATCATTAAGTAAAGGAATGAGGGAAAAAAAAAAGTACTAAATAAACAAAAACATATTCAACTTCTGTTTGGTTACAGAGAAAAAGATGCCAAAAAAAAAATTTTACTACTAAGGTTTCATCCATATTTCAAGTCAGAAAATGGAAAAACACGCAAATACCAACTTTCTGTTTGTTTGCTGAGAAAAGTGAAAGAAAAGAAAATTAAAAAGTCATACAATTATCTACTTATGTTGCCCTGCTATCCACAAAATAATAATTGACTCCACACATCGTTGTTATTGACCTGGCTTGCACCACCAAATTGAGTCATTGACCGGCTAACTTCACTCATGATTACTAACCATATGCGCGCGTTAACTCATCTTCCATTTTGCTAATGGCTACAACCATTTTGGCCCTTTGGGCGCTACATCAAACACTTGGTGCACATAAAAACAAAAAATCGATCGGTTCCATCACTATGATTGAGGTTTCGGGTCCCTTAATAATTCATATCCTTAGTAAAAACAAGAAAACAAAGCTAATTATTAGGGAGTATTAAGCAAGCACCATTTCATTTATAAAATCAAACATATATGTTCCATTTCTCATTCTAATATAAAGTATTATACTAATAAATAATAAACTTGATTTTGTTGGCTTGTTTTTTTTGAACCATTTTATTGTATTCTAATGAAAAGTAACTATAAAAGTGTGTTCTTATAAAAATTGATAGGGTCTCACATTTTTTTTTTCCATGTAATAGATAGATTATGAATTAACAAATATTAGAAGATATAAATAGAATCTATAGAAAGAAATTGATCACTCAGAAAAAAAAAAATTCATAACTATTAATAATTTAAAATATAATTGACTGAATGATTAATTTATTAATTAATGTAGTAGCTTGAAGTCGGCCAAAGGCTTTTCATAACTATGGGATGATTTATAATTTATTTATAAATCAAAGTATGGGATGATTGATACTAGACCGATTTGAAGTCGGCCAAAGGCTTTTCATTTCTCGAGTCTTTCAATTCCAAGATAATTCATCTAGGTTACCTTACGTAAAGAACAGATCTCACCGTATCCGAGATCTCATATACGTTGAGATCTGTTCCTAGACCCTAAATCCTATAGCAATGACTTCAATATGACCTTTTCTTTTCCAACCTATGGAAAGGTAGTTTTTGAAAGCCCTTCCATGTAAATGTGTTAAATGTTAAATTGGGTTTAATAGCTAAGAAAAAGGTGCATTACACATGAGTTTGGATGTCTATTAAATTTAAGATTGATCATAGTATCCCGTAACCACTATGTGAATGAAACTGTATACTTATAATATTTAATTAACTAAAGTTAACATTTTCTTTTTTTGGTACAAAATATTAGATGAATTATACAAACAATTTTTCTTAAATAACTTCTATTGTTTTCAGCTTAGAGAAATAATTTAACAATATGTAATTGGCGTATAGATTGGTAATTAAATTGTTATTTATGTTTGGTGATATTATAGTATGCATTTCTTCTGTTATTAGTAACTTTTCTTCTCTGGTTGTGATATTTTTGGTGAGTTTCTAGCATGTTTGCTCAGAACTGTTGTTTTTAGGGTGACGTTTTCGGAATTTGCTTTACCTCTATATCTTACATCATTTCAGATGTTTCTCGATTATTGACATTTCATATTGATATGTCGGTCGTCTCTTTTAACTTGCAACAATAATGGAACTTGCTACAACAATGAGCAATATGTAGAAATAAATTGCTTTTACAACGCATCTTATGTTTGGAACAGGCTGGCTGAATGGTGTGATGAGCTAGCTAAGAGAAAATAATTCTCTAACAGACAAGACGAGCTTGCTTTCAAGATATTTTATCTGTAATATTTCTTCCATTTTACTCTCTTTTTGCAGAATAAGACAGTAAGAGATTTCTTGATTGGGGTTTCTGAATTTAATGATTTATTGCATAACAACTCGTCATACCCTTTTTTTATCTCTCTTTTTATTTGATTCATTTGTTTGTTCTTGAAAAATGGTTTCTATATTACTGGTAGTTCTAAAGTAAGATGGGTTTTGTTTGTAATTGTGGGTTGGGGTTGGTTTGAGTTCAATTCTTACAAATAAAAGAAAAAAGAAAATAAAAATAGAAGATTACTATTATGATTGAGTTGTGAGGAAACACTTAGCGAAAAGTTTATGATTTTTTTTTTAAAAAAATTTTTTTAAATGTTTTTGATATTAGTGAAGTAAAGACTTTGGTATGGATTATTGGTGATAATCCATACCAAAGTCTTTACTTAAAAAAAAGAAAGTTAAATAACGAATATGTTAAATTACACTTCTATTATAGTGGGGGTGAGATATGTCACAGTAGTTAACACAGGCATTGCACCCCTTAGGTGGGGTCAATTGTTCTAGTTGACTGCAACTACTTTTCCTTTCTATTCCATAAATCTGCAATTGAAAAGCACCCATATGGGCATTCTGTTCTCGATTGTTCAGTGAAATCGGTTTGGCTAGTCGTGTTCAAAAGAGCAATTTCTAATCATGAGGTTCATAGTCAAACCAGAAAAGTACCCATTCATGAGGTTTATAGTCCGACCTTAGGTCTTGTTTGGGTATGATAATAATGATTGATGTTTGTGTTTTAGTTGGGTTTTGTTTATCAATCAACAAGTTTGGATAAAGTTTGAAATAGAGGTCTTTATGAATTACCAAGTGCTAGGTGTCCTTTATAATGTGTCAAGTTCAGATGTGTGTACTATACTATTTTGGTTGTGCAACAGAGGGCTGTGTATGGCATACTACTAGGGCTGTAAATGAGCCATCCTGTTCGCGAGCGCGCTCGATACCTGCTCGGTTAAACTTGACCCGAGCTCGAGCTCGTACAATACAAACCCGCTCGTTACTGTAAAAGCCCGCTTGATTAGTTAGTGATAAATACCCGATTCGCCCGACTAAGCTCGATAGGAGCTCGCAAGCTTGGCTCATTAAGGCTCAAATAGACCAGCTCGTTTAAGGCTTACGAGCCTGACTCGTTTAAGGCTCGAATAAATCGGCTTATTATTATCATTATCATATGATTTAAGTTATCTAACATTGTACTTATCACTTATGCCATGTAATTATATAAACACTTTATCAAATGATAATAGGAATATGATAAAAATTTGTTAGGTTTAGTCATTATAATTTATATCATTGATTTATTATCATTATATACTTATCATTATCATTATCATATGATCTAAGTTATCAAACATTGTACTTATGTCATATAATTATATAAATACTAGATCAAATAATAATAGGAATAAGATAAAACTTTATTAGGTTTAATCATTATAATTTATATCATTGATTCATTATCATTATCATTATATACTTAGCAATGCTATTAATATAGTCTCAAATTAAATAATTAGTATTATAATGAACAATGTATATTATTAATATATACTAAACTAATACCANACACTTTATCAAATGATAATAGGAATATGATAAAAATTTGTTAGGTTTAGTCATTATAATTTATATCATTGATTTATTATCATTATATACTTATCATTATCATTATCATATGATCTAAGTTATCAAACATTGTACTTATGTCATATAATTATATAAATACTAGATCAAATAATAATAGGAATAAGATAAAACTTTATTAGGTTTAATCATTATAATTTATATCATTGATTCATTATCATTATCATTATATACTTAGCAATGCTATTAATATAGTCTCAAATTAAATAATTAGTATTATAATGAACAATGTATATTATTAATATATACTAAACTAATACCATTAAGTTAATAAATCAATTAATTAAAATATGTTATAATTTAATAAATGAGTCGAGCTACACATTTAAGGCTCGATAAGTCTTAAATGAGCATAGATGGCCCATTTAAGGCTCGAAAAATCTTTTTATCAAGCTCGGGCTCGACTCGTTAAAGCCTTTTAATTGAGATCGAGAACTCGCGAGCTTAAGCTCGAGAACTCGCGAGCTTGAGCTCGAGCTCGGATATTGTCTAACGAGCCGAGCTTGAGATGGGGTTTTTAAGCCCGGCTCGAGCTCGAGCTCGACTCGTTTAAATATTTTCTTAAACGAGCCGAGCTGAAAATCTTAAAGCTCAACTCGTTCGACTCGATTACAGCCCTACATACTACGAAAGAAAATAAACAGATTTTGAAAAATTTCAAAGTATTACCCTTTTATAGTTTTTTTCTTCCTTTTTGGTTCGCTAAGAGGTGGGGGAGCAAAGATACCATTGTAGCTTTTGACATATGATCTTTTTGTTAATCAGCAGTTCTATAATTAATTTTCAGGTATAAGCTACGCGAGAACTTGAAGGAAAAAGATGGCTTCATGGATGAAATCAAAACGTTGGCAAAATCATCATCTAACTCATTTAGAAAATGAGTTGACATGTAAGGAATTACCCGTTTTCATCAATTAAATTACATTGGATTAAGTAGATCTTTGAACCCCTTTTCTTTGCTATTTCGTGATCCTTATGCTTGTCGAGTAAATTGTGACCGTTCATACTTTTAACAAAAAATGTGCAAGTAAGATGCAATAGTTTCCTTGAAGTCTTACTGATTATATTATGTGGAGAGCCATGGAGGTACTGATGAAGTTGGAATTTGTCAAAATAAACTGATCATGTCCTTTATGTATGATTAATTGACAAATTGCGGAGGTGTTATGTAAATTGTCAAAATAAATTGACAAATTAACTGATATTTTGTTATGCTGATATATGGCTACATTTGTTAGGTAGTGTATTATTTTATGAGAATGTAGTGTCCATTTGGGATCATTCAATTCCATTTCTTTTAATTTTGTCAAAATCATTTAATAACTGAAAACTTACCGATTATGATTCCTTATTGGCATTGTTTTTGCTAGTCTTTTGTTAACCCTGGGGTTTTTTGCCCTCATTGTATTTTCCGATTAGTTGGTGTCAATTATTTTAGCATCCCAGCTTATTTTAGCTAGCCAGATGAGAATCCTTTAATAAGGTCTTAGCTTGTGGGATTTATTGAAATGAAGCTGAACCTTCAGGTCATTTATAAGTCTAAAAATGGCAAAAGAGAGCCCATGCTGGGAGCACTGTTAAAGGTGCTGAGAGAGAAGAGAGAAAGTGAAGGATGTGGACCGGGGAAAGTTTTCTTGGTGGGGACCTCAATTGTTGACACCTAAGGGTGTGAGAGTGATTCAAATTGTTGCTTTAGGCCCATGATTCAAAATTTAAAACTTTCCTTTTATTGTTTCATATAATCAATGAGATAAACTATCTTGTGTGACTAATTATTTATCCTCATGATAAGCCCTTACGTTAATGTGATGATGTGATGTTTACATAGACTGTGATGCAGGAGGCGAAGACGATGATCCTCTCACCAGTTTTGATGGTTACTAGCTAAACTTCTGCATGGATGAAGTTGGTCCTTGAGGAGACTGTTTTGTCGTGCTATATCTGTCTCTTCTTGTCTTGTTTACTATGGCTTATATAAAATAGTCTTAAGTTGTATTAAGTATGAACTTGCTTGGTATAATAGTTGGTGTGCCGCCTGTGGCACTTGTTTTTATTCAATGTATCTTGAATGCACTTATATGTAATATTAGAACTTATATTAACGTTTATGATAAAGTAATTCAGTCAACTCACTTGTGTTGCTAAGTTATTCTTAAGTATTATTAAAAGGAAAAAAATAATCTGTTGCGAGATTGTATCTCTAATGTAGCAATGTCACGCGGAGATCGGAGGTTTTTGCTTATGGTTTTATTGTATAAAATCAGGGTGTTACAAAATATATTATGGTTAAAGGTATAACCTTGACAAAACATATGAAAATGGTTTAATCGAGGCTTAAGAATTGACTAAAACATCAATTCTGAGCTTTTCTCACATTCTTTCTTCACTCTAAAGCTTTGGGAGCTAGGTTTTTTTTTGCAAATAGGTTGTAAGAGGCTTAAGGATGTTAAATATGGCTTAGGGTTGAATTTTTAGGGATTTTGGCGCTCAAAATTGGATTTTTGACATATGAAGATTGATCCTCCATTTTTCTTAAATTTTTTTTTTTTTTAAGCACAATAATTTCATGTAAAATATACTTGATTCAAAACCATGTGTATTTAAAATGAATTTTACTTTTTGGGGTATTACAGGTTGGCCCTATCACAAAGGACCTGTAATACAATATCGGTGTCCTAGATATTGTAGCATATCGTCATATAGTAGCAATCTGATTAAATTTGACTTTGGATGGCCCATGCTATTTAGCAAAGTCGTTGTGGCGACCCATTCTTGCATGGTGCGCTGGTCACAAATAACTATTGGATCCAAGGTTAAACATAAAAGTAAAACTCTTTGACCATAGGATTAAGCCCATATAATAGTAGCCTATGATTATTATTTCATTATACGGTGTATTATGTTATACGATGCAATTTACTCAATTGAAACATTTATAAACATTTGATACAGTTATCAGGCTCATGACATATTTATATTGAAATAAGAAATAATAATATGCTCGGTTCATTAACATATCGCATAGTGAAAAATACAGTTTCATAAATATTTACTTACCTTAACCGCTCATCCATAATCTCAGACATCTTAATCACCAAGTCTCTACAAATCACTCTAATATAACACTAATACACCAAAAATCCTAATATGTGTATGTAAAACCTTAGTTATGTAATCAAAACACTAATCTATCATTAAAACCCTAATGAACTCTTTCTGGTCATTGTCTAACGTTCAGCCAACAAGGATCAAACATTCAGCATATGCAGTGAAATGTTTGATGATTACCAGAATGCATAAAAGATCCAAAAGTTCTACTCAAACCTATTATCCAACTCAACGAGGACTCCTAATAATCCTAAAAGGGCCTATCAAACTTTAATAACGTAATATATAGCTAACTCATTTTCATTTTAACAACTTTGGTATTAATAAACCCTAACTCTTTTATCTTAGTTTGCAACAATAGGCTACACGCGCATTGCTACAAGTTAAACACTCAGCCAACCTTACCCATGTACTACCATGCATGATTTATCATAAAACTCTAAGGCAATATACCTAGACGTTTTAAAATCTGCATGATGCATGCATGTTAAATAATAAGATCGGTAGATTAATAATAACAAGAACATGTTAAACATTACACCAAAAACGAGATTGCATGAGGTTAGGGGCTACCTTCTCTTGAGGATGAAGCCTCTCCAAGAGGCATCTTTTCTCTCTCGAGGACCTCTCTCTCTCTCCTCTATGGTTTTTGGTCTGAAAAAATAGTGAAATTAGGGTTTTTTGACCGTAAGGATGACTTTATAGGACTTATGGCAGGGCTGAGGTGGCAAAAATTCAATGTGTTCTCAGACTGGCTCAAACGTTCAGGATGAAAGTCAAATGTTCGAGATGGGAAGATCTTGATTGTTCGGGAGGAAGCTCGAACGTTCAAAATTCAAGATTCTGCTTTAAAATAAACAATTTGTTAAAAGCCTTTTAGAGTTTTTATTGAAACCTTTTCTATGTGAATTAGAATAAGGGCTTTTGGTTTATAAATCACTTATATCGTTTAAATTAAATATATTTATATTTAACCTTTTCTATGTCAATGTCCCCCCCTCCCCCAAAAAAAGGAAGAAAAAAAATTATTGATTTGAGTTAGGTCCGTTTGGATTTATGATTTTAAAAAGTGTGATTCTAAAATAGCGATTTAAAATGTGCGATTTAAAAACACGATTTTTAAAAACACAGTTAAGCGTTTGGCAAAATTATAATTTGACATTTAAAATCGCAGTTTAACCTTTAAAATTTGCGTTTTAAAAAAAAACACTTCTTTACATGCGATTTGAAAACTTAAATCACAATTTTTTTAAAAACGAAATCCCGAACGATCTATTTTTTACGATTTAGTTTAAAATCGTATTTTTTATCTGCGAAATCGCAATCTCAAACGCACTCTTAATGTTCATTTCAAACTACTAGAAATTGTTAATGTCTCAAATGCCAGCAAAAAGACAAAAATAACCTTAAAATTTTCTCAATCAAACAAAAATACCCTTATAAATTCGAAAAAAGAAAAAAGAGGAGAAACTAAAAATTAAAAATAAAAAAATTATAATAAAAAAAAAAAACCAAAGGAGCCCCAACCATCTCACGTTGCCTTCACCGGCATCACAAACCGGAAAAGCAGGCAGGACCAGTCGACGGGTACTTGGGTCATCCTTGATCTGCCTAAAGGTTTTTATGGCAACGCCCATGCCGTTGTCAATATTGAAAATAAGACGGTTTAATTTTACAAAAAATGGGTGTAGCATAATAATTCTAAAATCAAAAGTTATTAACAAAAAAATAAAAATTGACAATAAGAAACTTTCTAAGCTCAAACAAAGTATAATGAATCAATAAATCACGAGTATAAATTCATCTATGCAACACAAATATAAGCAAAGATAAAGCATTCATAAAACTAAACGACAGTAATTGGTGAGTCATCAATTATATTACATGTATTACGTGATTAGTTGTGGCGTGAAGTCACACGTGCATTTTACTGTTTTCATCAAACGAATGGATAGCAAAGGCCAAACTACAGCACCTAAGCTGTATCTATTAGACAAATGACTTTCCACATGGATCTTCATGATATTTTTGGTACCCCAAGGATTAGATTGATACAAATGTGAACCCCAATGATTATTTAATTGGTTTGATACTTATGTAAACTAAAATTAAGATCAACTAGAAGTATAATTTTTTATTTTTTATTTTTTATTTAATTTTTATAATATTTTGAAGACCGAAAGTTAGAGAACTTACCTATTTCCTTCACAATCTATTTGGAACACTAGATTGCTATTCGACGTTTCATTGACCGACCCCCTTGGTCGGGCAATCGGTGGAAAACGGAGACAAATCTCAGTCATTCAATTACAAAAATTAACTTAATTTGCATAACTAGTTAAGTTTGACCGGTAAGATATAATACATATCACAAACATCATGTTAACATAATTAAGTTAATTTCCACCTCTCCAAAAATAAAATAAAGTTAATTTCCATAGGCATATGCATGTAGTTCGCTAACCTACAAATTCAGAGAGATTAATATAATATTCCCTAATAAGTTAATCTCCTATACATATATTGTTGTTGTTCACCATCACATTGCTTGTCGAGTCTATCCCTTGCTTTGATCAACCAGATTGTAGTGTTGGCAGCTAGATATCACTGAAATAAAAGCAAATTATACCAAAAAAAACAAAAAAAAAAAAACAGAGTAACAATTATAAGCATGTAAACAACATAACCAAACTCTAGAAATAGAAGTTGAGAAGTGGAAACTGTAATTTACCTTTTAATCCTTTTGGGGTGGTTGTAATGTCATTAGTTGTGCCTTCATTAGTGGGTCCTTTCCCCAGCTGTTTGTCACACAAAAAACATCATTGGCCAAAAATTCAACAAATTATATAATATGAGAATTCAAAATAGTTTCCTTGATGACTGAGTCTGCACAACCTATCAACAATATTAAAGCCAAAATAGAGCCTAACAAATGATTTTAAGGGTGAAGGCATCGATAGATTCATACTTTCGAAGCAACTATTATTCGCACAAATATCTCATGATACACAAAACATTATAACATACAACAAAATCAGAAAATCAATTATGATATATGACACTTGGCTAAAGGGAAGAAAATGTTTCATTTAATCTTTTGATTGGTCCAAATCCAAAAAGATTCTACTAAACACATTTCCAAGAATCAAATAAACTTACTTAGAAGATGTGACCATCTAACTACAATTACGAAAATATTTTGAAGTGAGATATGGAAATGAGATATACATAATTCCAATCGAATTCTTACCACTAATGCAATCCGGTGAAAGTTCGTCTAAGACAAAGCAAATGTAAAATGCTACAAGATGTACAATGGTGGTTTCAATCTTGAATGTATTACCCTCAAAGCTTCAACCAAGTGAAATTATTTGAATCTAATATAACAAAATTGTTGGTAAGATCATACTTATGAAAAATGAATTCATGAAATAAAGCGCAAGCAGTCTTTGTTTTTCCATATGCATATCAAAAAAGCCAAGATAATGAAACATATTGGAAGCTAGGCAAGCGATCAGCCATTAACAATACCGGTATGTACAATGTCCATAACCGATGAAAAACAAAAACAAAAGCAGCATACACTTTACTTGTTTTAAGATACTAAGCATTGTCGGATCCAAATAAAAACCATTAAATAATGTATCCTACATCCATCACCTGTATTAGAAAATAAAATTTTCTATATGAACAAGGATCTAATATAAGGTAGAATTCTCACTTCATAAATTGTTGTTTCAAATTTTCTGATACTGGTCTGGGGAATTGTCGATTCCATACTTCCCCTGCCACCTCTTAACTGAAATTTAAATGCAAGAGTTAATTGACTAGTAAAAGCATTTAGAAAAATCAGTTAAAAGCACAATACTGAAAAACATCGAAGCCTACAAACAACACTGCTGAAATCTAGAAAAGTCCAACGCAGGCACATTTGCATGCTTGCATAATGCTGCAAACACAGATCAACTGAACCATGC
The DNA here is from genome assembly GCA_900184695.1 of Betula pendula. Classification (NCBI taxonomy): domain Eukaryota; kingdom Viridiplantae; phylum Streptophyta; class Magnoliopsida; order Fagales; family Betulaceae; genus Betula; species Betula pendula. Next base: position 89,211 of record FXXK01001846.1, read on the forward strand.
TGATCTTTCTAAGTATTATTCCAAGACAGTCCAAAACTTCAACATTTTAGCATTTCATTCTCAAAACTCATACAAGCATGCTTAACAGCCCAAAACTTATCCCAACATATTTGCCTCCATAACACGCAAAGAACAGGTGTGTAAACACAATTACTGCAAGGAAACACAGAGCAATGCAGCCCTCCCGCTTTAGTCATAAGTAAATTGAGTGTACAGAACTTCCACATAAACCAGCCATAAACAAAACATCAATAAGCATCCAAAATACGCATCAAACGACTTAGAAACAGACTAAAAGTATCAATATCAGCCACATAACCATGCATAATATATTTAGACAGAAAGCAACTGTCTATGAAAACTAAACTAACTAACCACAAAAATATCAGTACAAACAGCCCAACATGTTAAGCAAAAGCTTGTTGCATGATGGACAGGAATTTGCCGATGAATTCCATAATAGCCATGCATCAAACAGCTCAGAAACATACTAAAAGTATCAATATCAGCCACATAAACTAACTAACTAAACTAACCACAGAAATGGATCAGAGTCCAAACAGCCCAATGGTAGAACCACCACCACACACTAATGGAACCAGGAAGGATAGAAGGGGTAAATAGAGTTAAGGAACAATAATGATCCAATCAAGAGAAATAGATAGGAAGGATCCTAGAGTTAGTGGAAGGATCCCACTGAATTAGTGAATCATGGGTGAATGATTTAAGGTGACTCACCCAGTTGCCAAAAACAGTCCAGCAACAGCAAATGGGCAGAAATGGTGGAAAAGAGAGGAGAGAGAAATACCACAGAAAGCACAGAGAAATGAAGAGTTCTCTAAGAGGCAAGGAAATGAGAACAAGAAAAAAGGAGTGGCAGCAGCAGTTGCAAAGAGAGAGAAAGAGAGAGAGAGAGCACATGCTCTTCAAGATTTTCTAAATTTTATCAATCTTTCCACCCCCTCTTTACCAATCAGATACAAGTTATAATCTTTTTATAGCCTACAAAAAAATATGGGGAACAAGAAAGACGTGGACAGATGTAGTGGAAAAAGACATGCTTTGATGATTAACAATGATTTAATCAATGATATGGTTCAAAATACAGAGAAATTGCACAAAAAGATCTATGTAACCAAGCCCATGGATGTGGGCTTAAGGTTTAGTTGATGTTCATGGTTTGCACGTGGTATCAACCAAATAACAAGAAACATATATCATACATACAAAAAATATTCAAACCTGTGAACAACATGAACACCTATATCTGAAAGTAGAAACCAATTTCAACAATCTCTATTGCTCACATTCCAACTATTTATCCATTTCTTTCAAAATAGGTGTAGTTTAGTACAAGAAATACACATACATCAAATCCCTTTGTAATTGGTCAACTGACGAATATACTTCCACTTCACCTTCACTCAAAAGAGCCCTTAGCCTGTTTTGCATCAATATATAAAGTAGAACATTGTAAGTCCTAACACAAAGAAATCTCTTAAATGTAAAATGTGGAATCAGATCCACACACACAAACACTGAGACACCGAGACGATGACACAGGCACATATCCAAAGACGCACAGAGAGACGCTGAAATGGACAGACAGACAAATAGAGAGTAAGAGACACATAGACATAGGCACATATATAAAGGGACACATAGAGACACAGAAACACACATATATCACAAAGCTTTGAGTAGCATGTTGTAGTTTGACTAAGAGATCATAGCACAACACGAAATATTTTCCATATTTAAAGGATTAAGGCTTTCTTCCAAGAGCTCCACACACACTCGCAAATATATATATCACAAAGCTTGAGTAGCATCTCGTACATCTTACTTAGATATCATAGCACAAGAAAAAACAATTTATGATATCCAGAGGATTAAGGTTTTCTTCAAGAATAAATATTTTTTACTTGTAAAAAAGATCATGAATGGTCAATTACCCGTAATTACACTGAGATGAATCTTAAAGCATCTGCTCATGAAAATTTGGACAAGATAAATAAGGAAAATAGACAGTTAGGAGGGCAGACAAAATTTGTGAAGAAGGTAACAAGGAAGCAAAACGATTGGCTAGGAAGGCTATAATACGTAATATTTAGAATATATGTGGGTACATTACTCATCATATATATATATATATTTTTTATATAAGTAAGCCTATCATATTTTTTTGTACCAACAAAAGAAAGTTAAAGGGATGAAGAATTTTCATAGATGGAAAAAAGCATGGCAAAACAAATAGTAGATTTTCATACATAAATCGAACATTGAAACAAGCATATAATAAAGAAAGAACTTTCATGTAAGAGCTAGTTTCAACCATTTAGGTTGAGATTAGAGTTAAGCTAAGATTGAATTGCACACAAACATACTTCTCTTTGCCAATCGGTGTTAAAAGTGTCTCAGATGAACTTTCTTTTTGCTTCGCCCTTCGAAAAGCTTCTAATAACCTGTACCAAAAGTTTTTCTGTTAACTCAAGCACATTTTAACAACAATTATAATTATTCAAAATGATCACATAATCATACCACTAACAAATTTGACCAATCAATCCATTATGCAACACTAAGTCTTATAAAAGTAATCCCCAACAACATAGGTTCATTTGTTTCAAAAACATATAAATATCCTAGGTTATCTAAATGGTTTGAGCAAAGAAACTCATGGTCAAGCCTATTTGAACTTGAATGAACATATACAAACCTAAAATGTGGAGTTTAAGAATTCAAAAAAAAAAAAAACAACATATGGAGAAGCAAATATGGTGAACCAGTTGAACAAACTATATATTTATTCCTTTTATGTATGACAAACAAAATCAACAAGAAAACATGTCAAAGCAATCAATACATTGACTTGTATTTCCTAAGCTTTGTCGTAGTATCTGATTGGTTTACTTGTGATAAGTTGCATTTCACGTTGCAAAAACATAAAAAATACCAAATATTAACCAAAATCTTAATTCATAAATCTATTATGAACAAAATTTACATGTATATTTTTTTCACATATATGTTATGATTTGAAAGGATCCAAGGCATTAGGATGTGGATGATTGCTTTAAAGAAGCATTTTATCTCCAAGAAAAAACCAAAAGTTAATGGAAGAAGAACATATCCAGTTTAACCCAAGTAAAGTTCGCAAAATACTTGGATCTCTCGTCCAAAAAAAAAAAAAAAACAGAAAAGAACTATTGTCTATAATCATGTCCTTATCATTTTGACAAAAACTTATGATTGTGCTTCATTCAAAGCCAAGGAAAAATGAAATATGTGTGCACGGGTGATAGAGGGAATGGACTTAAGATTTTTTGTAACAGAAGAAAAAGGTTTATTACAAATTCAAAACAGCATTTAAAATCAAAGCCCATCACGCAAACAGATGGTCTTTGTTTCAGTGATTAAACAATTCCACCCTCTGTGGCTCAAAAACAAATCACTATTGCCCAATTCGGCCTAATTTTTTTGGGTTTTTCTTTATATATATAAATATATAGCTTGGGGCCCAAGACAAAGTTTAGCCCGATCCATTAATATTAGGGATCCGGCTTCTGCTTGTAAATTTAATGTATGGTTGAGATGAGTTTGTATTCCTTTTAACCGCCTAGATTTTTTTGGGTTTGTTTTAACCCAAACGTCAACGTTTTGAAAATCAAAAGTCGTCTGAATCAAACGTTTGAAAATTTTTTTGTTGACGCCGTTTAAGGCACTCTTCCTTTGCTTCTAGTTTAACAAGAGAAACTAAAAATCGAATATTGCACCTGCAAACGTCTAGAAAATACCTACTCCGAAAAAGGGGTATCTCGGCTTATCCTCTCCAGCATCGTTCTTAAATTTATCTCCGGAATTTTCTCCACAGGTGACAGCAAAAAGACTACACGATTGTTTTGAAGCTCCTTGATGATGAAACATCATTTACAATGCAATTTTCTTCCCAGAGAGTAGAAACCCCAATTCTCTCTTCTGCAACAAAGCCTCACAAGCTCCTCACATAAGAATTAGAATCCAAAAATCATGACATCCACTGGATTAAAAGCCTCATCTGCAGCACCAATTTCCACCCAAGAGAAGATCACCCAAAAACACATCCAGAGCCACAAGCAGAACAAAAAGCCTAACCAAAAAACAATCAAAATCCTGCCAAAATTCACCGCCCAACAGAATCCAAAGTCCAAGAAACAAAACAAACCAAACCCTATACCTTTATCATAGATATATAAGCAAATTAATCAACTTCCCCTCATTGATCGAATATGAGCAGAACATATAGAGGAGGGTGGGTTCAGGGATGAGGTGGAGAGATGAGAGAGTTGGGAATGGAAGACAAAGGAGGAGGGTGGGTTTACCAGAAGCAAGAGGAAGAGACCCTTAAACGGCGTCAACAAGTTTTGGTTTTCAAAACGTTGCCGTTTGGGTTAAAAGAAACCCAAAAAAATTTAGGTGGTTAAAAGGAACAAAAACTCATCTCAGCCCTTCATTAAATCTACAGCTTCGTAATTTTAAACTACAGCACAGAAGCCGGATCCTAATATTAGAACATAAGTAACGTTATGCTTATAAAATTTTTTGCAAAAAAAATTCTGGTACAAAATTATTAAATTTCTCAAAATTTAGATTCATCTTATTCTCAATTATATTGTGTTATATTACTTTATAAGAATTTATTTTTTTCTAAAAATTTTGTAAGCCTAGCATTCCTCTTAGAACATTATGTAGTGTTCTTCTCTTTTTCTTTTTAATTTTTTTTATAATCGATAATTATCATTAAAAGTGTAAAGGCACCCCTAAATATACATGAAGTATACAACAGGAAACACATGGTTAAAATGAGCAAAAATGACAAAGAAATCACTATAACTAATTGACAAATGAGATATATAAGCAATTGTCCAAAAATATGACTTACTTCTCTAAAATCCTTTTACAATTCTCAAAACTTCTATTATTAATTTTCTTTCATAAACATTAAAAAAGGCACATAAGCACTATCTTCTACACAACCGCACTCCTCGTATTGCCGATAGTCCACCAACAAGCTTACATGTCGACTACACGTTTAGGCATAACCCAAGAAAAAACCAAAACGACTGAAAAAGTCAATCCAAATTGCATAAGCCACGTCACAATAAAAAAGATGGTTTACAAACTCCTCATTCCTATTACACATGCAACATCTGCCAACCACAATGATATGCTGCATGTTATCCATGATAAGGATCTTACCTAAAGCCGCTAATCAAGCAAAAAAGACCGTCCTCAAGGGGGCCTTAGTCCGCCAAACACTACTCAAAGGAAAACAACAACCTTCACTACAAATTAGGGAAAAAAAGAGAAATGCTAGGCTTAAAAAAATTATACAAAAAAAAAAAAAAAAAAAAAAAAAAAAAAAAAACCCTCTTACAAAGTGATGTGACATAATATGATTAGATTTCTCAAAATTTAGATTCATCTCCTTCTCAATCATCTTGTGTCACATCACTTTGTAAGAGTTTGTTTTTGTAAAATATTTTGTAAGCCTAGCATTCATCAAGGAAAAAATAGAAAGAATTAACCTTAAACAACCATTTTTTGGAGGGGACCCACCATAGCTTATCTTCACTTCCTCGATTCATTCTAGCTTAATACAACACCCTAAAGAATGAGACAAAGACATCCACTATAATACTTCGCGTAATTAAAGCAAAATATTTTAACCAAAGTGAGAAAGAGTCTCATTATTCAAATTGCACGTCTTAACAATCACAACACATTTTCAAACAAATCATTTTATTTAAAACCTAAGATCAACAAACGTTCGAATATCTTGTCTGGAACGTTCGAATAAGAATGATGGAATATTCGATAGTTGCCCTAACTAATTGTATTTAGGTCTTTACCACGAACTTTCGAAGCATAGTGCATGAACATTCGTTGTGTGATGTGTAGAAATGTTTACACCTTTCATGCGTCTGACCTACTACAGGCCATATGTTAGATAGCAATTCGAACGTTCGTTTTGGTCAACGAACTTCCTTTGAAACCCTAAAATCGTTGGTCAATAGTACACGAATATTCAAGCCTAAAAAGCACCTTCACCTTTGGACCATTTCAACTTGTTTTATTCCTTGCCCCACATCTATAAGTAGCCCCTCATGCCCCTCAAATCCTCACCCCTCGTTTTTACACCAAATTGAGAGAAATAGAGAGAAATTCTAGTGAGAATGAGAGTAATTTTTGCTGAAACTCATCCTCCAAAAGGTAATCTCTGAACCCTTGGTCTTTTATTCCTGTTAATGCATTGCTAACCCTGTTTTCTATCATGTGTTTCATGAGATTTAGAATAACATGTTAGATTTCATAATATTTTATGCACAAACTATTAGGCTTTCCAAAATGATTAGGAATTTACGTGTGTTTTGTTATTTTATCACATTGATAGCCTTAACATAAGTGTACGAGTCTAATAAGAACTAGGGTTGGTAAGTAACAAGGAATAGGGGTGGTGTTGGAGTCATTTATGCATTTTGTCAAAACAACGAACGTTCCACTGCCCATGAATGAATAATCGTTCCTCGAGGATCTTTTCTCAAGGATCGAACGATCGAATTAAGCACCGAACGTTTGTGTGTGGGCAGAAATGCATGATTAGGATTTTTATGATTTTAGGGTTATGTGTACTCAGAATATAACTCTCAATGTACTACATGCATTTTGCAATGACGAAAGGGCTTAGGTGATCAAGTTTATGGATGAGTGTTTGAGGTAAGTAAATAATTACGGAACTGTATATACTTACAGTGCGATATGTCAGTGGACTGAGTACGTTTTATTTTATGATATTAACTACCAATTTTATAACATGTTTGTAACTGCTTTAAAAGGATGAAAAATTCATATATTCTTATTTTTCAATAAATAAACAATATATGCATTATATGACATGGTATACTGTCTTGTACAGAAAACAGCTAGGGGCTACTATGATTACAGGTTAATCCTATGGTCAAAATGATTTATTTATTTTTATGATTTTTCTTATTAGTATAGTAACAGAGGCAACACTTATCCATTTTGCAAAACCCATGACATTTTTGGTTACTAAAGCTTGAGGAATGTGATTGTTATCTAGGCTCATTGCATAACAAGTTCCGTGATATTTTACTTATTAAGTTGTGAACTTACACAGTTACTTTTTCACATGTGACATACATTGATGTTTTACGAATTAATAGGTTTATTGGATTGCTGGGTTGAGCTTTTCGCTGGGATGAAGATGTAAGCAAATGATTCACATAGATAGGTTTGCGTAGAATAGTTATAAGATGTTTAAATATTGTAGTTATAATTCTTTGGAAGCTCTGCGTTTGTGTTGATGCTAGTTAATGATATTGTTAATGGTATTTAGTTTTGTCTCAAATCATACTTTTCCACTTTTCGCTATACTCTTACTTTGATAATTAGTGTTTAAGGTAATAAATACAGCTAAATACCAATTAATTATTATAGAAGTATTATCGGTAACACTTCAAATTAGTTACTTTAATTAATTAATTTTGAAGACGTTACACCGGCTCCCAAGAACACTTTTGAAGGCGTTACGCTAGCTCCTAATGATTTTTCGATGACCATTTTCTCTTTTCTAGAGAAGGCCATTCATTGATCCTACCGTTTTAAAAAAATGCTTTAAAATGGACCAAATTTAAATTTCAAATCTTTGGTCATGTTAACGTATATACCTAATAATGCGTCCTACTTGTGCAGGTCCCAGATATAATTCAGTGTGTAAAAAAGCAAGTCAATTACTTTTAACAAATAAAAAAACCACACAGAAAGCATAAAACTTAAGAACTAAAAATGTATACATTTAATTCTCAAAACTTTCTTCCTAGTTTTCTTATCACAACCAAAAATATTAAGAGCAGAAAAGAAAAAAAAAAAAAAAGGTTTTTCTAGAAGTTCTATGTTAGTAATTTTCTTTTACTCATTACCTTTTTTTTTTGTTTTCCTTATGGAGTCCACAAATCCCCACTAATGCCATTACTTCAAGGAATTGCCCAAAAGTCAAATTTTAAAATGTTATCAGTCCGTCTCTCTGAACTTACAAACACCAGTAATAAAATCGAGCAAGATCTGAAGAAAAAAACAAAAAAGCAAAGTGTCAGGTTCCAGTGTATTTGTCTACAAATGGTTCTAGTTCCAAAACCGAGTTTGAGAGTCGAACATATATATTTTTTCACTACTTATATCTGGTATAATATACATAATGTGGCAAATATATTTTTTCATCCAAGCTATTAATTCTGAACACATTATTAATCTAAATTATAAATGGTAGCTATTTTAGACCTCCGACAGCTTAAATGCACTTGTTGGCTCAAGGCCACATATGAAGAGCATGGTGGATAGCCGTGAGTCACTTTGGCTAAAAAGGACTAAACAAAAAATATTCATCCTACCTTTCAAATGGGCAGTTTTGGAAAAAGAAGTGCAAAGGCAAATTTTCGCATGACTGAATTGGTCGACGGGTCATCTGCAAGACAAGAAAGTCGCCATTGAGGTGACATTGACCGTGGTCGATTGGTTGGCGAGGAGCCTCCGATGGTTAAGTTAATAGAGTATTTGCAAAGAAAATAGAATGTATAGAGTTTAGAAAGAAAATGACTCTTATCTTATTTGAGAACGGTTCCCCTAATTTATCTTACACTCCTTATTTAACAAATATTTGGTTGGATTGTGATTATCGAGGCTCTTAAACTGTTTGGCCTTTTTAATGAGTAGGCCTTGAAGTGTCTATTGAGCTCAAGGCTTTAAGCCTGTCTTATTTATGGTACTACCAATAGGTAATAATTTTTTATTTGGTCTAAGGCTGTACAAACACGGCTGTTATAACCACTCCACAACTACTGACGTATAACCGCTTTTGTAGGCGGTTATAAAAAATCACTAACCGCCTATGGTAGGGCGGTTAATAGTTTTAAAAGTATGAGTAGGTGGTTAGCGATTATTAACCGCCTACCCTTATATATATTAAATTTTCTATATTCTATATATATATAAATGATAAAAATACTAAAAACAGTCCAAAACATTTTAAAATAAGCTCTAAAAAGAGGCTAAAGGCAAGTTCAAAACATTAATATAGGCCCATATGACCCATATATAAAAAGCGGTTATAACCGTGCAGTTTGTGCATCAAATAACTGCTAACTGCTTAAGGCAGATCTGTTGCGGTTATGAAAATAGGATAACTGTCTAAAGTGGTTGCAGTTATAAGCAATAACTGCTAATCGTAACTGCTTGTACAGCCCTAATTTGGTATATCCTTCTTTTCTTTGATTACTCGTTAATTATGACATTTTTTTTTTCTCTTTTTATAATCTTATGAAATCATTTCCACAAAATTTTGTAAGAATTTTCATATATTTTCTAATCTCATGAAATCTATTCCACAAAAATTTTGTAAGAATTTTCATATAAACATGTTCGCCTGAGAGCATTCACATCCGGCTCTTCAAATTTACTCTATATTTTAGTTTAAAAAAAATCACATTTTTACTATTTTAGAAAATACATACATTGTCTGATCAACATTTTAACTATTCACTCTCACTATTCTATTTAAATATTTTTTTAAGGATTTAGTTATTATTTCTCTAACGTACATATATTCTTTTTTTTGAAGTGGGATATTATTGAACTCAATCAAACAGAAAAAGAGGCTTGCTCAGCAAGTACAATGGAATTAATAAAATCAGGATATGAGTCCTGCCAAACAACATTCAAAGAATTAGTAATTGCGGCTTTTGCAAGCCGATGAGCAGCTTCATTCGCTTCTCTACGAACATGTGAAATAAACCATTGATGGAGACTATTAAGACTAGTTCGAGCAGACTCGATCAAATGTCCATAGTGAGTCCGACAAGGCGTATGTTGAAGTAGAGCTTGAACAATCTCACGTGCATCTCCTTCAAGGTGGATCTGTGAGAATTCCAAATCCATACACAGAGACACTGCCTGCCATAGACCGAAGGCTTCTGGAACAGCTGGGTCTGTGATATAAGGAAAAGAAAAACTTTTTGCTGCTACTACCGTACCAGTGGCATCTCGAATTATTACCCCCACACCCATACATTTCCTCTGCACATCAACAGCTGCGTCCCAATTGGTCTTGAGCGTCCCAGGTGCTGGTTTCTGCCAGAGAGGAATCGACAGAGGGGGCAGAATTTCTTTTGGGAGTATAGAGCCTGAAACTGTAGTAGTCAAACGAAATTCTTCGAAGGCATCGTCGCACTGTTGGACAAATTGAAGTGGAGGCGTGATACTGTCACCGAAAACCACCAAATTGCGCCTTAGCCAGAGACGACGTGCAATAAATAATACTAATTCGAGATCAGCATCGTCTAGCAGGGTCATCAGTCTTTCGGTTAGTGAAAACCCATCAGACACAAAAGACGATAGCTTCTGAACTTTCCGTGTACATTCCATCCAAACTGCTGTTGCCGCTGGGCAGCTCCATAAGACGTGGACAATGGATTCAGGAACCAGCGCACATATTGGACAAGAGGGGTCTAGGATTATCTTCTTCTTACAGAGGTTTTCCCGAGTAGGAAGCGCATTATTACATACGCGCCAAAAAAAACTTTTCACGGTTGCGAGCACATCTAGCTTCCATAATTTTTGCCATATCCACCCCGTCTGAGCTACTGTTGACGTTTCCCCCTTCAGAAGACGCTGCCTCTCTGTTGCCATGTGGTAAGCACTCTTTACAGTAAAATCACCTGTAACAGTTCCCTTCCAAACCAAATAATTCGGATGCCCCAATGGACTGGGTACCATACTACAGATACTCGTTACTTCCTCAGAGCAGAAAATTGATTGAAGCAAAGGGACATTCCAGTTATGTGTTTCGACATCGATTAATGCACTGACTCGAGCTTCAACAGGAAGAATTTTAACAGGGGACTGGATCCGATGAGAAGTGGGAGTAGGGATCCACTTATCTTGCCAGATTATAATGGAATCCCCGTTACCCACCCGCCAAATCAGTCCATCTTGCAACAAAGCTCTAGATTGCATAATACTGCGCCAAGCAAAAGAAGGACGTGAACCCAGCTTCGCTGACAAAAACTCACTTGAGGGATAATACTTGGCTTGCAATACCCGAGCCATCAAAGAATTAGGCTGTTGAATGAGCCTCCAGCCCTGTTTTGCCAGCATAGCCAAGTTGAAAAGCTCCAAATCCCTAACCCATTCCACCTTGCTTCTTTGACTGACCCATTTTTTCCCAGCTTCTCCACATGATCTTCTTGCCATTGTCTTTGTGACCCCAGTAAAAACTGGTCATCAGCCCATTGAGCTCCTTACAAAGGGACTTCGGAAGCTGGAAAACGCTCATGGTATAGGTGGGAATAGCCTGAATTACCGCCTTAATCAAGATCTCCTTACCAGCTTGTGATAGGAACTTCTCCTTCCATCCATTTAAGCGAGCTTTGACACGACCCGCAATACTTGCAAAAGTTCATCGTTTCTTACGCCCAATCAATGTTGGGAGTCCCAAATATTTATCTAGGTTGTTGGAAATAGAAATTCCAGGGATGGAGTAAATGTAATCTTTGAATCCAGCCCGGGTATTACGGCTGAAAAATATTGATGTTTTATCTTTATTGATTTTCTACCCTGAAGCTTGTTCATATGATTCAAGAATCTCATGGATGGCACACCATTCAGCAAAATTGGCGCGACAAAACAAAAGGCTATCGTCGGCGAAAAAAAGATGACTCAAGGAAGGACCCCCTCGGGCTATAGACAACCCTGTAATACGTCCCACACGTTCAGCCTCAGAGATAAGGGAGCTCAACCCTTCGGCACATAACAGAAAAAGGTATGGTGAGAGTGGGTCACCCTGACGAAGTCCTCGAGTAGGGTTAATGTGCCCTTGGGGTGAACCATTGATTAATACAAAGTAAGTAACCGATCTGACACAAGACATTGTAAGATGAATCCACCTTTCATCAAAACCCATCCTCCTCATAATTGATTCCAGATATTCCCACTCTACTCGGTCGTAAGCCTTACTCATGTCGAGCTTGAGAGCCATAAAACCCTTTTTTCCCGATAGTTTGGTGTTCATTGTATGAAGTGCTTCGAACGCCACCAACACATTATCGGAAATAAGTCTACCAGGTATAAAAGCACTCTGATAGCAGGAGATAATACTGGGTAAAACAGACTTCAACCGATTTGCTATAACCTTTGCAATGAGTTTGTAAAGGACGTTACACAGGCTAATAGACCTAAAATCAGACACTTTTGTTGATGGAGAGGCTTTCGGAATGAGTGCAATAAAAGTGGTGTTAATAATAGCATCAAAAGTACCTGTATGCAGGAACTTAAGAACCGCCATTTTTACCTCTCCACCCACAGTAGCCCAGTGGTGTTGGTAGAATCCTGCCGAGAATCCATCAGGTCTCGGAGACTTCAAAGGATGCATATCAAAAAGAGCAATGTCTACCTCCTCTGTGGTGAACTCCCGTAGAAGCTGGGAGTTCATTTCAGCTGTAACCCTAGGAGTCACCCCACAAAGGCTGGCATCAATACCAGAGGGAGTGCCCGTAGAGAACAAAGACTGGAAATAATTCACAAAAGCACCATCGATGTCCCCTGGCTCAGTCCACAGAGTACCTGATTCATCTAGAGTCAATCTGATTGATTTTCCTTCGATGTGCTGCCCAGGCATGAAAATATTTTGTATTTTGATCTCCTTCTCGATACCAATTTCGTTTGGCACGTTGTTTCCATCGTGTGTCCTCCATCGCAAGGAGTTGAGCAATCTCAACCTGCAACTGTTTAATAAGGTCCTGATTAGACCCATTCCCTGATGATTGTAAAGCTCCAAGCTGATTTGTCTTCTCAGAAATACTCTTGGCAGAGTTGCGATATTTTGTAGAGTTCCACTGCACCAATGCCCGTTGACACTGTGCTAGCTTGGTTTGCACCGACTGCATAGCACCATCACCCAGACCGATCCCTGTCCAAGCAATTTTGACAATATCCGAACACTGGGCATCCAAATTCCAACTGGCCTCAAAACGAAAAATTCGCCTTCAACGATGGGATGAACGAGCCTTGGAAAACAAGACACATACTGGATTATGATCCGAACTTCTCGCTGCCAATATTAGCACCTTTGCATCACTGAACCGGGTACACCACTCCTGAGTAGCAGTAGCTCGATCCAGACGCTCCGTAATATGCTGTTCAGATTCTCGGCAGTTGGACCACGTAAACCGGGGGCCAATATACCCTAAATCATAAAGGCGACAAGCTTCCAAGGTATCTCGGAACATAGCCATTTGATGTTCACTATGTATAGCACCCCCAGATTTCTCAGAATGATCGCATATTACGTTGAAATCACCAACACAGAGCCAGAGGATAGAAGTTGGAGGCCGGAGATGAGTTAAAAGACGCCAAGAAAAATCCCTTTTAGCACTGTCAGGTTCCCCATAAAAACCAGTGAACAACCACGGGCCAGCAGATCCTACACCTTTAATCCAAGCACTGATATGTCTTTGTGAGTAAGTTTGAATTTCCACCTCCTCAGACTTCTTCCATAAAAGAGCAATACCTCCACTTAAGCCCACTGGATCCACCGTGAGCATCCCATCAAAACCTAACGTAACACGAACAGATTGCATACGGACATTACGGATTTTAGTTTCCATGAGAAACACAATTCGGGGCTGCTTCTCCTCCACCATTTGGTGAAGGTCCAGAACTGTCCGGGGGTTCCCAAGCCTCCGCCAGTTCCAGCTCAGTAGGCTCATTGGGACTGGCGGGGCTGTCCAGCAGACCCCGCCTCACCTGGAGAAGATAAATTAAGAACAGGAGCTGAAGTGCGTCCCTTTTTGCTATTAGCCTCTAAATCCACGGAACCAGCCTCAGTGACCGACATACGTTTACGCAAGGACTTTAATGGAGCCTCTACCTGAGAAGAAGAAGATCCTCGTGCCCGAGCAGTACGTTTCCAGCTCTTAACAGACACATGCTTCCCTCCCTGTTTCGTCGGTCTGCACTGTGAAGACGATATAGCTCCAGTAACGAAGGCGTTGGTTGATGGGCTATCAGAGGAAATCTTAACACAATTGGGTACAGATGGGCCTGGTGTAGTAAAGGAAGCCTAAACTGTAGAGTCAAAAGAAGACGACACTTGGGCTGTTACAGTTTTGGAATTGGGCTGTTGCAAGACTGTGGGCCCCGGTCCACTTAAGACAGAAGATAACCTTTGTCCTGCCTTGGAAACAACAGGGGTGAGTCAACAATATGCGGTTGACTTAACTTCTGGACATCTGATGTGTGAACTGCCTTAAACACAAAGTCTGGTCCGTTTCCTCCACCGCAAGGATTCGTAACGGGAATAGCATGATTCATGCGCGGAATTGAATGACTGTTAAGGACAGCAGGTTCGAAACGGACACTTTCCTTATGATGGGACGGTAAAGATTGTGAAATCCCGAAATTAATGTCCTGCCCTTGATCTTCTCGTAACGGAAAAGACCCATCACTGCCACCATTACTGTCAGCCGGAGGAATGTCTCCCACCACCGGAGGGGAATCAGCAACACCAGTCATCCGCCGAGTACGGTTTGAACGACCAGAACCAACAGAAAAGTGTTTGGAATCGGCCCGCAACCATGATCCCCATCTTTCCTCACTGCCCACCATAAGACGCTCAGAACATCCATTAGGCCCATGGAGGATTCTGCCACACCTGTAACAAAAGACAGGAAGTTTCTCATATTTGAAAGTAACCCAGTGAGTTTTACCAGCGACATGGAGAGCCCGTCCTCTCTCCAAAGGTTGAGTGATATCTAGGATCACGCGAACTCGAAGACAGCGCGCCCATCTTCCACCATCTCCCGCAACATCAATAGAAATAAACTCACCCAAAGTTGCTCCAATCTTACTACCCACCCCATAAGACATACAAAGAAGAGGTAAATCGTGGATCTGAACCCAAAAGGGAGAAGACTTGAACTCCATTTACGCCAGAGAAAGAGTACCATCAAAATCCTCCAACGCCAGAATGAAACGATCAAAAGACCACGGACGGCCCTCCAGAACTCTCCTTTTATCGTCCCCGTCTGCAAATTCAAAAATCCACAGATTATCGTGAATTCTCTGGAACTGCACAGTACCTTTTGGCCTCCAGATCCTAGTAAGAACAAATCGAAATGCATCATAATTGATCCGCTTCTCAGAACCGAGTCTTCCCACCAAACAGCGATATCCCTTCTCACGTAAATCGGCAATATCACCCTCAAATATAGAAATGCCCTCCTTTTCCCTATCAGAAAGAGAAATACGACCACATAATTCCTCAATCTCCTCCGCCAAGCTTAGTCCGTACAACAGAGACACCACAGAGGACAGAAAATGGAGAAACCCACACTCAGGAATCGGTGGGACCTAAGACAGGATTCCTTGATGTCCTTCACATGGTCTAACGTACATATATTCAAGTAATTAAGATGTTTTCCCAAACTTTAATTCAACAAAGTACCAAGACTACTAAAAGAAAGTCATCATGCTATAGAGGATTCTGTTTTGCTTCGATCATTATATTAAACTTTCTCTAAAATATACAATGCGCATATGTTAATGGTTTCTAAATCTCCCGTTCTCATTGTATGCATCAGTATGTGGGCAATTAGCAGAAGAATATAATATCGTACTGTTTTTTTGCAAGTAAATAATTTACAAGTTATCAAGCTAAATAATCTTATTTAAACAAGTCATAAATGATATTTGGTTGGATGAAATTTCTGTTGTAAAGTGTGTGTTACAAACATATATTTTTCAGTGATAGTGCTGAATGTTACACATTCAGCCTTAATCACATATGTTAATCTCTTATTTTTTTCCCATTTCTTTTTTATAATATGATGTTTTGTGTTGTTTTTGTTTTTTCCCTTTATTTTGTAGGTTTTGGAGAAAAAGCATTCAATTCCATCAAGTTTCGGCTTAGAAGAGATGTTGGAGAAAAGCTGAAGAATTTGGCTAGAGCCATATCCATATTTGGCTAGAGCCATCACTTGCTAGAGCCATATCTGCATTTGGCTAGAGCCATCACTTGGCTAGAGCCATATCTGCATTTGGCTAGAGCCATCACTTAGCTCGAGCCATATCCCTGTTAGCTCGAGCCATCACTTGGCTCGAGCCATATCCCTATTTAGCTTGAGCCATCTGCGCGCTGAACAGTAAAGTCGCAGAACCCGATTTGGAAAGATCCTAAACCTACTCCAACTCGATTTTGGACTCCTAGGGTGCACGAAATTGACTAGGTTGTTCCTAAACTCTATAAATACTCCCTAAGTCTCCAAAACAAACACACAAGCTTGAGGAGAGGAATCAAGGCTTCAAAGAAGGTTTTTCTTATGTTCTTTATTTCTTTTTATTTTTTCTTGTTTTTTTAGGGGATGATTTTCATCCAAATTATGTGTACTAATACTTTAGTTAGGCTCGATGAAGCCCTAATCATGTCTCTTTAAGGTTTCAATTTGTCTTGCTACAATTCATGTTGATGCTAATTGATTTTATCTCGGGTTTTGTTCGTTCTTCATATGGGTTATGTATGGGTTTGATCAATCTTATGCAATAACATGTGTAGCAGTGTTATCTAGGTCAATTGGATGACCGAGTCCTGGCCTAGTAGAGTGACAAAAGAACCAATGCGGTCTTGGGGTAATCAACATGAAAGACCGGAATATCACCATGTCTCTAGGTTTTAGTGTTTGTCGATCTCCATAGATTTATGCTTTCTTGAGGAACAACTTAGTATACCACCCATGCTAAATCCCTCAAGAAAGAAAAGAGTTAGAGTATACCACCAATGCCTAATCTCGTGTTTAGGGAGATCAATAGCTTTTTGGAGTTATGACACCCATGCCCTTAGGCTGGCAAACATTGAGATTTGACAATGATTGTAGCATTGTGCATATTGTTTTACCTTATTTGAGTATGATTAGTGTGGATATCGAAGCCCTAGCCTTTTTATCTTATTATTTCAATTCAATCTTTAATATCGTTCTATTCGACAATAATCTTTTTGATTGCTTTTTAAACATAGTTTACCAATCCTCGTGGGACATCATCTCTCGTATTTGCCGTCTATACTATTGTTTTGATCTTGTGCACTTGCGAGTAAAACGGAATTATTCGCCTATTAATTAGGTGAGAATATTTGTACAACATTCAGCCATATGGTCATTAAATTTTTTTCACAAGCTATTATTTTTTAACCGTTAGTCAATAAATCTTTTACTATCCATTGATATCCTATTTTACCGTTTGCCTTTAAAACAATTTAGTCTCATATGTTATGACCGTTTGACTTTAAGACAAGATACAATTTAGTCTTTAAACTTTATCTTGTCTCATACATACACTTTGTTTTTTAATAAATGGTCATGGGCCTTTAAACCTCATTATTTGTTATGACCGTTTGACTTTTATTACATGGCCATTTGCTTTAATAAAAATCAGCCTACTACATCTATAAAAAAGATAGAAAAGAAAACCTCGATACAGTTAGTGTATTTTCTATTGAAGAAAAAAAGATAGAGAGGTTTTTTGTTCACTATTTTCTTCTTGTACTCATCCTCCGATTAAATCAAAAAAATGGTTGTTCAATTGACCTTCGTATTTGGAAGTGCGTCATTAACGAAGGTAGACGCTATAGTCTAATCCTGGGAGGTTGCGTGTCAAGAGATCCAATCACACCGAGTTACATACTCCGGGAGGCATGAAATCAACCTTTAAGGACAACGCTCTTGCGTGATTCTATAACTTTGTGAGATCTCTCCTTACTTTATTTTTTTCATTATATTTATCTTATTGTCAATTATTTATTTTTTGGATTAATGCTATTTAGTGTCAATAAGAATTTTTGCACCATCCAAATTATTTTACAACAATTTCAACTTGTATCTGTGATGTTGTTTTGTTAGAGTAATCTACTTTATTTCTTAATTGAAATCAGAATGATTATTATTATTATTTTAGATAACTTCACTTACCCTTCCTGAAATGTCACGACTTTTGTAATGTTCTTATTAAAGTTCGAAATCTCTCAATTTAATGTATCAAAGTTTGAATTTGTTACAATGTTCCCCCTCCATTAGGCAATTCTGTCAAACCAGACCGTCAAATGAGTGAAATAACCTTTATGTCCCTAATTTTTTTTGAAAAATTAC
>FXXK01001847.1:37701-49011 GCA_900184695.1 Betula pendula
AAATATTTGATGTGATATAAAAAGTAAAAAAAGTTGTTAAAAAGTAGTTGATGTGATATAAAAAGTAGGAATGTTTTTTTTGAAAATTGGAGTAGAATTGGAATTGGGAATGGGATAGGTTGCCAAACAGGGCCATTGTTTTTTTTGTAGTGCATGCATTTTCAACTCCCTTCTCTCTGGAAGGTAAGAAATTGCAGCCACTTACAAATAACCAAAAATTAAAGCACTTTTTAAAATACAAAAATCAATTTTTACATTTATGTTATATTATAACACTTTTTCAAATAAAAGAAAAAAAAAAATTCTCAAAACACGTTAAATAATAAGTTTTTTTCATATTGAGAAAGATTAAGGTTATGTTTGGTACGCGAAATGACTATTCCTTGGAATAGTCCTTATTAAGAAAGAAATGAATGTAGTGAATTGGTATTGTAATAGCTATTCTTATATCTATAATGGAATGGTTATTCCTTCAATTGAAGGAATAGTCATTCCTCTTAAATTTAAGAGGAATGGTTATTCCTTCAATTCCTCTTCCTTCAATTGAAGGAATAATCATTCCCTTATAGCTATCGGAATAGCTATTTCAAGGCTAATGCACTACACTCATTATATTCTTAATAAACGCTATTCCTTGAAATAGCCATTCCGCATACTAAACATGTCCTAAAACAATAGCAAATAGACTATTGTTTAGACTTTAACGCAATAGGATTAGAAAACCCTGATACAGTGATACATAACTTGGTTGCTAAGAAACCAAAAGAGAATATGCACCCATAAACACTACTAAATCCTGGTAGACATGGCTTTAATAAAAGTTTATTCTTTTTCTTTGATTAACTTTGATTAAAGGTAAGTTGAACAGGTACAGTTACAGTCAACAAAAAAAAAAAAAAAACCACGAACAAAGCGTATTAGAAAGCTAATATGGTGGATAACATACAAAGTGTAGTTGACTTTGTAAGTGTTGACGTAGGTAAGTTGAACAGCTCCAGAAGACAAGACAAAAAGCAAAAAAAAACAAGAAAATAATGGACAAAGCGTATGTAGAAAAGCTAATTTGGAGGATAACATACCAAAAGCGTAATATGAATAATGCTACTTGCTCAAGAAAAAAAAATAATGCTCTTCATATTCTATTTAATTATCATAATTCATGTTAGATCCTTTAACATAGTATGTTTTAAGTGTCTTATATCTTATTTAAAACACTTTAATATCAATCATTTGTAATATAAGTGTAAAGAATAACATTATTCAAATATATTGACTGTAAAAGTATTGATGTCCACTTGACGTGTTTTGTCCTTATCAGGTCCACCTAGCATGATCACCTGATAACCAAAAAAATTGTTTTGTGACAAATGATAATTTGTTCATTTTAAATTAAAGTAACTTATTAATATTTAAAATTATTTAAATTACTTGTAAAGCTTTATAAATGCAATCACATGAATCAAGAAAAAATGTAGCCTAAAGGCTTTAATATGTAAATATAAATCATAGGCCACACTAGGAGTGTACAAGCGGCGGTTAGAAGTTTTAAAATAACTACTGGTTAACGGCTATTGAAACTTATAACTGCATCATATGACCGCTTTTTTATAATGGGTCTCTTAAGCCTATTTTAATGTTTGGGGCCATCGTTGAACTTCGTTTTAAGGCTTATTTTAGATGATTTTGAACTTTTCAATAATAATTAGAAGGCTTTAAAATATAACAAAGCTGTAAAGCACATGTATCCAAAACCCCTAGTGTACGTACAAAAATGATTTTTTAAATAATTCCACAACCAATGCTCTCCATCGACATGAGGCCATTGTACAAAATTAATTTAACACTACACCCCTACTGCAAAGCAAATGTATCCAAAACCAAAGGTGTCCGAATCCAAATACAACATTCACAACTTAAGAGACATACAAATCCAAATCCAAGTTGTAGGCAGCCAAATCTGAATAAAAGGATTTATATGCCAAATCCAAATTCGAAAATTAGAAAATCCCGTTAATATATATATATAAGGGTTGGCGGTTAGTGGTCATTAACCGCCTCTGCATATTCTTAAAATCGCTAACCGCCCACCTTAAGAGGTTAATAATTTTTATTTTTTATTTTTTTCAACCACCTATCAAAGTAGTTATGCAGTTAGCAATTATTAAGCGGTTAATAACTGTATGTACACCCCTATGCAGCCAAACCGCATAATATTTTATGTACTTTTTCTACTCAAACACTTTATTATGAAATTCTATAATGGACGTATGAGGACACCCTTCATGTACTAAAAGTATGGAACAACTATTAATCAATGCATTAAAATTGATAAGCAAACGTACGGGTCACTAAAATTGGGACCAGAATCTTCTCGATTTTATTGAAATAGAGAGGAGTCGGTTAATGTAAAGTGAGGAGTAGAATTGTCATTTCATATATTTTTTTTTTACAATTCTACCCATTACTTTATACTAACTGGATTATCTTCATTTCATCTAAAATAGAGAAGATTCTTTTCTCTAAAACTGATAATGCATTAAACATTTATGTAGGAACTAGGAAGTCCAAGGACTTGGCAATGATTGGCTATTTCTCAATTCCACATTCATGACGCCAACTCTATATCAAGAGTGATGTAACACGAGTTTGAAAACCCACCAGCATGCGTGGCAGTTATATGAAGTCATCCAAACTCGGGATTATATATCCTCGGCAATAGATTACAATTAGCAGAAGGTTACTTATTAATTTGATAAACCATTTGCTGCTTCACATACAAATGAAAAAATATATATATATATTACCAAACCACACCAGATAATATTTGATTAACATAGAACGTAAAAGAAGGCCATGAAACAGAACATGGTTGCGACTAAAATACCAAAATACCACTCTCAAACATACTTTTTTGGATCAATTATCCCACACAGTTCTTGCACCTTGAAATTTAAAGAGCAATAAGAAGCAACAGTACGGCCTTCATTCAACGTACATCTTCAATTACGTTCTCCTCATTAACAGTTTGGGTCCGATCCTTCGGTAGGAAGACATCAGTCAGAACACTCTTCGATTGCAAAAAAGCAGAGAGCAATCTCACAGCCTTGCAACAGAACAGATAAAAGGAACAAAATAGTCATCATTTGATATATAGTTGTAATGCAGAGAAAGAAGGGATGAGTGCTATATATGTATACCTCATCCATGCCGAAATCGACCACCTTCTCCTCAACAGCCCCTGCGTCCCTGACATTGAATTTGCAAAGTAAAGAGATAGCAGAGATGATGGACATGGGCTTGACGTCAAGATCATCCATCACCATGTAAGTAATCACCCCTTTCACGTAACCTCCCTCACTAGAGGAGGATGCCTTTATATCCCTTGCTGGGTACTCTATGTAACTTACCTCGATGGTCATTGTATTCTTGCACGAAGGACAAATTGCTCTTGGGTCATTAGACACGGACTTATATTCAACCCCGTAGCTGTAGCTGCTGTCAAAGTTACTAATAAAGTGGGAGTTGCCACATTTATAAAATTTACTTGTTGTATATGACTGCTCAACGCTTGGCAAGAGGAGAGGGACTTTACCACCAGAAATGACTATTTTCGGTTTTAGCAGAAAGTCTTTGTTTTGGCCTGGCTGAAGGAAAATATCGCCCAGATTCTCTATGCTCTTGTACAGGCTAGGCAAGCAGCCTGCCATGTTTTGCTTTTGCAAGAGCATAGTGACAGTTCCTACCGGCAGAGTGAAAATGCTAAAGATGAAATCAACAAATTTCTTATCTGCTTCAGCGAAAAGCACCCGTTGGCTCTTTTTCTCTATCAAAAGCTTCAGGCTTACTTTTGTTGCTGCCATTTTAGGTCTCTGAATGCTAAAGATGATTGAGTCCGGTAAGTTCTGGGCTCCATTGGCTGTTACCCTTTTTATAGTCTTTGGGGTATAGGGAATTCAGTCTTGGAAGGGACTTCTTTCGGTACCCTTTGCATTCGCAGTCACGATTTGTGAACCTTCGGGACTTGGAACATTCGAATAAACTTTTGCTGCAATGGGACTGTTGATTTTCTCAATGAAAAATCCCTTTCTTCAACACATGAAATGGTATCATACGCTTGAGTCGTGTTTATATATTATAATCTTAAAGCGGTTCAGAGCAGATGAAAGAAAAAGAAAAAAGTACAAAGAAAAAGACGAAAACCAAACAAAGAAAGAAAAAAACTATAATATAAGTGATCACATAAATTTTGTGAGTACCGAAACTTAATCGACGTGGACTTGTAAGAGCACTAAAAACAGATTTTTTTAAACTCTATTTTCTTTTTTTTTTTTAAGGAAAAATTGTTAAAAAAACTCAAAAAAATTTCTGCAGCAGGCTCCCTTAATGTTTTTTAAACTATAAAAACACCAAAAAAATCAAAAATTGTTTCTTTCATCTAGGGTTTTAATATAAAAAGCTTTCTCTTTCATCTAGCATTTATTTTTTTTAAATGAAAGTATTACTAGTATTCTAAGGTCATGAAAGTCTTGATAATGTAAATTACTTTCACTTTGACATAAAATGATTTTTGAAAAATATATATATTTTTTGTATTTTTTGATATTTGGTGCAACCGGAAATAATAGCAAATCGAAATTATTTTTGATTTCAGTTTTTCCAAGAAAATTTCTTTAGTTTCAAAAAATGATTTCTATTTTTAAATTTCGTCAATCATTTTTCAAATTTAAATTTTTTATTTGAAACCGTCAGATTATCATCAAATCATCACTGAACCACCATTGAGCCAACATATCCTTCGGTATCTGAATTGTCCTTTCCAAATGGCCTATCTTTTTCTTTTTTATTAATAAAATTTTTACGGAAATACATAATAAAGTAAACTATAAGCACATACAAGTAGCAAGTAACTATAAAAAGAAACTAAAATTATCATAGAACTTCACCTATCACTCAAATTATATAATCAGTGCAATAGCCCAACTACATGACTAAATTAATAACCAAACACCTCAACTCCATGCCCTTCACCAGTAGACACAATTTCAAATCCAAACCCACAAAATTGAAAAACAAAATATACATAAAACAAATTAAGAATCCTTCAGTTAAAGAGTCGGGAAAGGCGATGGTCTCTTGTGGTTGACTGCAAATTGCAGAAAGCAGAGAGAAGAGTGAGATGACGGTGATCCACGTCTAAACTTAAGAAAGAGAGATGAAACAGAAAATGAGAATGCGGCATGCTGCGTGAAGGAAGTGGGTGGATAATATTTTTTTTTACAAAAAATGGACAATATTTACAGTCCACTTGCCTTGTTTTTCTTGGTTAATAGAAAATATTTTTTATTTAGAAAAAACTTTCAGCCGCAAATTGGGAAAAACATTTTCCAATAATAATAAAAACAAAGCGACTGAACCAAAAGATACTTAGAATTTTAGTACTACAATACGGTCAAACAAAAAATTGATTGATATATGTTGGCACGAACAGGTCCAGGTTGGTCAGTCCAACTAAAATTTGCAAACAGATATATAAGATTACTATATTTAGTAAGGCATATTGCCATTCCATGTTTTACAATAACATTCAAATATTACAGTCCCTCCAGAATAAAGGAAATAGTAAACATGATTACAAAAAAAATAAAAATCCCACGGATAATTTTATTGGATAACTAATCATTGAAAATGGAGAAAGACAGTCCAGTTCAAGTGGTCTCTGGCCGAAGGAAGACATCGGTTAAAGCAGTTTTTGACTGCAGAGAAGCCTTGAGCAATTTCACACCCTGTAAACAAACCAGATAAATTAAGGATCTAAGTAGTTATTATATTGAATGATAAGAATGGCGCGGACATTGTGAATGAAAGCTCTGCTTTGCTCTGTTTTATCAATTATACAAGTTTGATTGAAAAGTTGAAACAACAAGAACAAAAAGTATAGTCATATACAAGCAACAACCAACTACAAACCAGAAAAAGAAAAAGAAGTGGCAGGAAAAGAGGCATATATATTAAACAGGAAGTAAAAGAAGCATTTGATATACCTCATCAATGCCAAAATCGACCACTTTCTCCTCAACAGCCCCTGCGTCCTTGACACCAATGATACCAGAGATGGCGGACAAGGGCTTCACGACCAGATCATCCATCACCATGTAAGTAACCAGCCCTTTTACGTAACCTCCCTCACTAGAAATTGGCGGGTCTATGTAACTTAGCTCCCATTTCAATGGCTTCCCGCTCGAAGGACAAATTGCTCTCTGGTTATTAGACACGTAAGGACAGTTGTTAAAGTTGCAAGTACATTTATAAATTTTCACTCTATAAGACTGCTCAACGCTTGGCAAGAGGAGAGGAACTTTAGCACCAGAAATGGCTACTTTTGGGTTTAGCAGAAAGTCTTTGTCTTGGCCTGCCTGAAAGTAAACATCAGGCAGATTCTCTATGCACTCGTAACAACATGCAAGCACACGGCCATGTTTTGGCTTTGTAAAGAGCCTTGTGAGTTCCACGGCAGATGAAAAAGTTAAAGAGGAAATCAATAAATTCTTTGTTGCTTCAGCGAAGAGCACTCGATGCTCTTTTTTTTCTATCAAAAGCTTCAGTCGTTACTTTGAATTTTATGCTGCCATTTTAGTTCGTCAATGCTAAAAGAGCCGGATTTCAGTCCAGTTGTCCCTGTATTGCTTGGAATTCACTCTTGTAAAGGGACTTATTTTGCTGCCCTTTGCATTTGCAATCACGATTCATGAACCTTCGGGACTGTTGATTTTCTCAACATTTTGCTGCCATGGGACTGTTGATTTTCTCAATGTAAATATCCTTTCAATTAATGGTGACACATTAATGAGAGATTTATGAGTAGTAATAACTACTTGAAGCAATTGTTTCGAGGAAAGTATTAAATCCGGGCCGATATTTTTCTTCAAAATGAGTGAAAAAAAAAAATTTCCCTGTCAATAAAATAGTCTTATATAACATGAAAAAATTCTTCCACAAATTTCTTCAAATTGGGAGAAATTTCTCAATTGATTGAATGCGGAGTAGCATTTATATTAGCTAATTTATTGACTAAAGCATTTCTTATAAGCTTTTGGAATAGGAGTATTGACTTTGTAAATCTGAAGATCCTTCCAATTTTAACTACAATGAGAAAGTTTGAACCACATTTGAGGAGGATATTAAAATATTAATTAAATCATTAAGTTAATTGTTTCGATCTCATCAATTTAAACTTTTGATATTGATTTAACGTCCAATACTTTACTACAAAAGAACAGGAACTTGTAAATTGAACATCCTTCCAATTTTGGCCACAACGAAGATAACTATACTTAAGGTGCTTTCTTAACAAAACCAGAGTTCAGCTTGCAAAGGCATTAACTTCAAATAATATCAAATACCCATGAGAAATATCAGATCTAGGTAACAAAACTAATCTCGTTACAATCTTTTTTAGGAAAAATAAAGAAAACTATTTTTTAGGTTAAAATGGGTTTTTTTACTGAACAGGATTTTTCGAGAATAGAAGGTGAATGCTGCTTTATATGGTTTAGGATCGATCATAGAGCCTTAGCCATCATACTATAGAAACATATTTGGGCTTGTCGGGGTAGCTATCATACTTTTGAGCCTATTTTAGTTGAGTTTGAGTTTTAGGCCCATGGAGTGTTAACAATAGTACTATTATATATGTTTGAGAGCATTCTCATCCGGCTCCCTACTATAGGGATATCCCTATAGTAGGGAGCCAAAATGGATTTTTGACCATTTTATTGCTCACATCCGGCTCCCTACTTTGAGGAAAAAAGTAGGGAGCATGAAATGGCTCCCTACTAGTAGGGAGCCATTTCACTCCCTACTCTTCTTTTTTATAATAAAATATTAGTTTCTCTCTCATACTTTTTAATTTTTCCAATTTTATTTGTTTTTCCCTTTTAGAGAAAGAATTAATTTTTAAAAAAAATATTAATATTTAAATGAAAAAGTCAAAATTGATCCCTAAAGTAGGGAGCCGGATGTAGGTGTTTAGAAAAAGTGGCTCTCTAAAGTAGAGAAAACTGATTTTACCCAAAGTAAAACCTAAGCCTATTAAGGAAATTCCTATGATAATAAATAAAAATTACAATCAAATCAAAAACCTAATTAATGAAATAAAATCTTCTATCAAATTACATCCTAATTAATGATATATTAATAAAATAAAATATGTCGATTATTCAAATAAAATCTTCATTAAATTTGTCAGCTAGAAAATAGTTCACTCTTTTGGAGCTTCATCATTAATGCGTTAGAATCTCAAATCTTTGGTCTTTAATGCGCCAGCCAAACGATATTTTCTTGAATATATATATATAATATATATATCTATATAATATACTATATATATGTATGGTGTGGTGTGGTGTGTGTGTGCTGTGTGAAACTGAATGAATTCTTTGTGGTGGTCACCTCATAATAGACCTAGGTGTAGGTAATGATCACCCCCAAGTCTTATTATGGTAACATAAATCCTTCAAATTTAGGTTTTTTAAAAAGAAACAAAATATATTATTTGGGTTTGAAAGTATAATAAAGAAATAATGTTGTTTTTTTTCTGTTCTTTTTTAAGTTGGGTATTTTAATAATATTGGTAAAATTTTAAAATGATTGGCATTTGTTAATCATCAACCCTGAGTAATTATTTTTAGAGAAAATGTTTTTGCTTTATATTTTTAGAAGTATTTGTGAAAAAAAAAAAAAAAAAATGTTTTTCGAAAAATTTTATATTTGTTATAAAAAGTGTGTAGTGGTGTGCACATCTGCAATTTGATTGGATAATTATATTTTTGAGATGAATTTTGACTGTTGTGGAGGACGAAAACAGTTTAAAAAAGTTACAGAGCATTCTCATCCGGCTCCTTATTTTATCCTCAAAGTAAGGAGTAGAAATCAGTTTTCTCTACTTTAGAGAGCCACTTTTTCTAAACACCTACATCCGGCTCCCTCTTTAAGCGATCATTTTGACTTTTCATTTAAATATTAATATTTTTTTAAAAAATTAATTCTTTCTCTAAAAGGGGAAAAACAAATAAAATTGGAAAAATAAAAGTATGGAGAGAAACTATATTTTATTATAAAAAAGAAGAGTAGGGAGTGAAATGGCTCCTACTAGTAGGGAGCCCATTTCATGCTCCCTACTTTTTTTTTTTTCCTAAAAAGTGGGCCGGATGTGAGGCAATAAAATGGTCAAAAATCCATTTTGGCTCCCTACTATAGGGATATCCCTATAGTAGGGAGCCGGAATGAGAATGCCTCACAAAATATATAGTAACTATTGTTAACATCATGGGCCTAAAAATCAAACTCAACTAATATAGGCTCAAAAAGTATGATAGCACCCGCAGCCCAAATTATGTTTTCTAAAGTATGATCGGCTAAGGTCTATGATCGATCCTAACCATATATAGCAGCGATTCACCTTCTATTCGTCGAAAAATCCTGTTCAGTAAAAAACATTTTTAACCTAACAAATAGTTTTTCTTTATTTTCCTAACAAGATTGTAACGAGATTAGTTTTGTTACCCTAGATCTGCTATTTCTCAATGGGTATTTGATATTATTTGAAGTTAATGCCTTTGCAAGCTGAACTCTGGTTTATGTAAGAAAGCACCTTAAGTAATTATCTTCGGTGTGGCCAAATTGGAAGGATGTCAATTGTACAGGTTCCTGTTCTTTTGTAGTAAAGTATTGACGTTAACTCCATATCAAAAGGTGTTGATGAGATCGAAACAATTAAACTTAATGAATTTATTTAATATTTTAATATCCCCCTCAAATGTGGTCAAACTTTCTCGATGTGTAGTTAAATTGGAAGGATCTTCAGATTTACAAAGTCAATAACTCCTAATTCCAAAAGCCTTATAAGAAATGACTTTAGTCATAATTGCCTATATGAAGAATGCGTAGCGCGCATTCATGTCAATGAGAAATTTCCCCATTGAAGAAATTTGTGGAGAATTTTTTTATTATATAAGACTATTTTATTGACAGGGAAATTTTTTTTTTCACTCATTTGAAGTGAAAATATCGGCCCGGATTTTAATACTTTCCTCGAAAAATTGCTCAAGTTAGTTATTACTACTCATAAATCTCTCTATTGATGTGTCCACCATTAATTGAAAGGATATTTACATTCGAGAAAAGTCAACAGTCCCATGGCAACAAAATGTTGAGAAAATCAAACAGTCCCGAAGTCATGATCGGTGATTCAAAGCAAAGCAGCAAAATAAGTCCTTTAACAAGAGTGAATTCCAAGCACACTACAGGGACAAAACTGGACTGAATCCGGCCTCTTTTCGCATTGAACAAACTAAGATGGCAGCATAAAATTCAAGGTAACGACTGAAGCTTTTGTATAGAAAAAAAGGCAATCGAGGTGCTCTTTGTGAAGCAACAAAGGAATTTATTGATTTCCTCTTTTAACTTTTTACATCTGCCGTGCGAACAGTACAAGGTCTTACAAAAGCAAAACATGCCGTGCTGCTTGCATGTTGTTTACGAGCTGCATAGAGAATCCCCCCCCCCCCTGCCCTGATGTTTACTTTCAGGCCAGGCCAAGACAAAGAGTTTCTGCTAAACCCAAAAGTAGCCAGTTTGCGTGCGTGAAAGCCTCCTCGTTTGCCAAGCGTTGAGCAGTCTTATATAGGTGAAAATTTCAAATGTTACTTGCAACTTACAACTGTCCTTACGTGTCTAATAACCAGAGAGGCAATTGTCCTTCGAGCGGGAAGCCATTGAAATGGGAGCTAAAGTTACGCATTAGCCCGCAGTTTTCAGTGAGGAGGTTACGTAAAAGGCGGTTACTGAATCATGGTGATGGATGATGCTGGTCGTGAAGCCCTTGTCCGCCATCTTTGTATATTGGTGTCAAGGACGCAGGGGCTGTTGAGGAGAAAGTGGTCGAATGTTGGCATTGATGAGTGAGCAAATGTTCTTACTTCCTGTTTATTATATGGCCTCTTTTCCTGCACTTCTTTTTCTTTTTCTGGTTTGTAGTTGGTTGTTGCTTGTAATATGACTAACTTTTTGTTCCTTGTTGTTTCAACTTTCAATCAAACTTGTATTAAATGTGATAAAACAGAGCAAAGCAGAGCTTTCATCACAATGTCCGCGCCATTTCTTATCATTCAATTAATAACTACTTGTTCCTTAATTTATCTGGTTGTTTACCAGGTGTGAAATTGCTCAAGGGCTTCTCTGCAATCAAAGGACTGTTTTTGACCGATGTCTTCCTTCGGCAGACGACCCACTTGAACTGGACTGTCTTTCTCC
>FXXK01001847.1:49036-66522 GCA_900184695.1 Betula pendula
CCTTAATAGAAAGTCATTTCACGATACCAATCATAACCTTAATTTTATATTCTAATAGAATTTATTGTTTGGAGCTAAAATTTAGATCTTCTTAGCCTAAAATGTAGGATGATTTGAATTTTAAACAATCTATTGCATGCCCTATCAAACTGAAAAAAAATAAAAATTAAAAATTAAAAAGAATTTAAAAAAAAAAAGAAAAAAAAAAAAAAAAAAAAAAAACAAAAACTCTGCGCTTCTTTTCATTCGGGATTCATGCGTCTTTAATGTCGTGGCTAGTCCATCTTTCATTTTCTTCATTGCTGAAGGCCCAGCCGCCCGGCTATAAGGTTAGGTGAGACTAGTATCCTAGAAGTTGGCCCCAAAAACTATGTTCGTCTGTGATGGATGGGTCAGAACTACATCAGGGCCCCCAAACCAACCACGTGAACGCTCTCAGGGCCCACGTTGGAGTGTTGCCCTTTTTTTCGCCTACTGTCTATCACCCGCCCCAAGTTAATGGTCCATTAAGGTTTTCTAGATATTACAATCAACTGCAAACCACACAGTCGACAGAAATGCGTCTGATAATCAGGTAAAAGGGAGAAGGCTCCGTTTTTCCTTATAATGCAGGGCGGGTTGCATTAGAAAGATAATTCTTTTTTTAAAAAAAAAAAAAAACTTATTTAACATTTTTTTCCCCACTTGTTTCAGGGAGTAAAAAAAATCTTCTCAAATTTTTTTACTAAATGATACCAACTTTTTAAGTACTAAAAAAATAATTTTAAACTTCTACCAGCCATTGCCTCTGTAGAGCAATTAGCAAGTAAGTCCTTCAAACTCGTATTTCTCGGTCTCTAGTGTAGAAAAACTGGTTAAGAAAATACAAAAAAGTCACATGCAGCAGGCTTTCTAAGTGTTCCCTAAACTTTAGAGCGACTTCTCATCCGGCCCTCTTTTATTTTTATCCTCAAAAGTAAGGGGATGCTTCAAGTAATCGTGTTATTATAAATACGTAGCTTGAATTGTAATAAATGAATGAAATTTTGTTTTGATCAGTTATCAATAAGAAATATTCAGAGTTTGAATTTTTTCATATATTTGTCTTGAATCCTTGATAGGCTCTTGGTTTAGAAAAGAGAAGAATTATTTGTTATTTGTCTTTGCAACCCACGATGTCACGCCACATCAAATAGGTATTCAACTTAGTAGCATAACAGATTTATCATTTTTGTATATTCATATCAGATTTGGAATCTGAATAAATTTAATTGATCAACACTTACGAGTTGCATAATAAATTAAATGATTGCAAATGTTATAATTAGCAATATATATTATTAGGTTATAATTTGCAGAAGTTTAACTATTAACATGAAACAAATAAAAGTCATAATAGAAAACCAGATTTGATTAAAATGAAACTTACAAGACCACAAAACAGAAAATGAGAAACAAGGCCGCTTGCAACAAATTAAAAACAACAAAAATACCAATCACACAGATACTTTTTCGGACCAATTATTCCAGAGTTCTTGCACATTGAAATTAAAGAACTAAAAAACGCATTCATTTGGCCCTTTCTGCCCACCTCTTGAATTACTCCTTGTCAGCATTGTTTCCAAGGAAGACATCAGTCAGAACAGTCTTCGATTGCAAAGAAGCCTTGAGCAAACTCAGAACCTAACAACATACCACACAAAGGAACAAACTAGTCATCATGGGCATAATCCACTATCAAACACTACTCATTAACTGTGATTTACCTGTTCCATTACTGTTTTTTAGATGTCAGCTACTTAATAATAAGAATAGCTTGTAACTGGGCAAAACAAATTTTCACACTAAATTTAATAAGGTATTAGTGAGAAGTTAGGAAGTTAACGTGCACGAAACATTAATTGATGCTGGAATGGATTGTGTATTCCCCAATTCCAGGAATTAAATGAAGCATTTGATAAATAGTTGTAATGCATAGAAAGAAAGGAATGACTGATTTACCTCACCCACGCCTAAATCCACCACTTTCTCCTCAACAGCTCCAAGGTCCCTGACATTAAACTTGGTAAGTAAAGTGATAGAAGAGATGGTGGACATGGGCTTCACCTCCAGATTATCCATCACCATGTAAGTAATCACCCCTTTCACGTAACCACCCTCACCAGAGGAGGATGCCTTGATATTGCTTGGTGGGTCTACGTAACTTAGCTCCCTGGTCATTCTAAATATGCACGAAGGACAAATTGCTCTCGGGTCATTAGCCACGTGCATACAGTCGTAGTTGCCACACTTATAAAATTTACTTGCTGTATTTGACTGCTCAATGCTTGGCAAAAGGAGAGGGACTTCAGCACCAGAAATGGCTACTTTTGGTTTTAGCAGAAGGTCTTTGTTTTGGTCAGGCTGAATGTAAATATCACTCAGGTTCTCTATGCTCTTGTACAGGCTATGCAAGCAGCCTGTCATGTTTTGCTTTTGTAGGAGCCTTGTGACAGTTCCGACGGGCAGAGTAAAAATGCTAAAGAGGAAATCAACAAATTTCTTGTCCGCTTCAGCAAAGAGCACGCGATGGCCCTTTTTGTCTATCAAGAGCTTCAGGCTCACCTTTGTTGCAGCCATGTTAGGTATGTCAATGAAAATAAATTTTCGAAGGGATTGAGTCGTGCCCTCTATTGGCTTGGCTGTTACCCTTTTTATAGTGTTTAGGGTATATGGAATTCACTCTTGGAATTAGGGACTTCTTTTGCTACCCTTTGCATTTGCAGCACCATTCATGAACCTTCGGGACTCGGAACAGTCAAATAAACATTTTGCAAGGTACTGTTAATCTTCTCTTCGGAAAATTATGGGAATTTGTGTGTTGGAAAAGTCAAATAAGAGTAATGATGTTTACAAAACTCATATTTAACAGTTATATAATTATGATGATAGTTGTAAAAATTAATCTTTAAATTAATAAAATTTATAAAAAAAAAATTAATTAATTGGAGAAAATACATTTTACCCCTCTTATGTTGGAATCCGGCTTATATGCGGTAGTGTAAACTACCGCATATCTGCGGTATCTTAAACCAAAGGCTGAGATGCAGCCTTTGGTTTTTTAATCCAAAATCAACATACTTTGGTTTAAACCGTTTCCTTCCGTCAAATAAAACACAAACAGAGACCAAGCAGTAAAATAAAATTTCCTTCAACCCTTCAACTTCATCTTCCAAAATCTGATCAGTGAGTAGTTGTTTATTCTCAAATATCCATGGCAATTCTTGAATTCAGACTCAGAAAGAACACAAGCACAAAGAAAAATACAGAAGTAGAAAGCACAAGAAAATTAACCTCAAATTAATATCAAATACCCCAGGAGAAATATCAGATCTAGGTACCAAAACTAATCTCGTTACAATTTTTTTTGGGGACAAATAAAGAAAACTTATTTTTAAGAATAAAATTGGTGTTTTTCTGAAAAGGATTTTTCGAGTAGCAAAAATGGGATCCCCAAACGTACCATTAGACACCTACACTAGCATGTTTGGCGTAACCTTATTAAAACTTGTAGTGTCTCTCAAACCACTCAAAATTCATCTCAAATATTAATTATCAAAATGGAAATTGGGCCCACCACTAACACATTTTTCAAAATAAATAACAAAACTCTTTAGAAAAACAAAACATTTCTAAAAAAAAATATTACCATGAACATCCAATTTCTCATGGTGGCCACCATGAATTTCGGTGGCCCTGTAGAGTATATTAAGAAATTTTGAGGGCCACCATGGACTTCTATGAGCATGCGGTGGCTATAGAAACATAAGGCGGCCTCGTGGTGATTGCCAGAAACATCTAGCGACTTAGCAGTAGACACTAGGAATGTTTGACAACCCAACATTAGTTGCCATAAATTTCCAACAACCCTACAGTGGCCTCTATGACCTTTCAACAGTCTTATATGGCTACCATAATTTTCATTATCGCTATAATGGTCGTCAATAAACTTTGGACAGCCCTGTGGGTGCCCTCTAAAGTTCAGGAACCCGAGGTGGCCGTGATAAACATCGAAATTGGAAAATTTCAATCTTTTATTGATAGACAGTTTTCACTGGTAAACATCAAAATTGTAAATTTAGAATCGGCTTCCAAACGCCACTAAGTTTGTGTAAATATGCTATCAAAATTAAAAAAAATATAGTTCTTTTATCCGTTTAAGAGCACACAAGTTTTGGCACCGGAATAACTATTTATTAAGAAATGAAATAGCAATTATTAAGAATAACAGGAGAGCAGAATGTAATAGTTATTCTTATTCCTCAGTTTAAGTGACAACAACATGATTTTCATTTAATTTAATCAAAATTACTAAAATACCCCAACTTGAAATGAACAAACCAACAATTATTCTTTTTACTTTCGATTTTTTTTTGTGAATTTATTTATTTATTTTTAAAAAAACTGTTACCAAAGAATAATCATACCTACAATACAAGGCTACCATATTTATCATTTTTTTATATTCATATCTAAGTTGACTCTGATTAATTTAATTGATCAACACTTACGAGTTGCATAATAAATTAATGATTGCAAATGTTATTAATTTGCAGAAGTTAATTAATAAACATGAAACAAACTAAAATCATATTAGCAAACCAGACTTGATTATCATGAAACTTACAAACTCAAAAAAAAGAACATGCGAAACAAGTTGCAAAAAAAACACCAAAAACACCATTCTCACAAAAACTTCTTGAACCAATTATTCCAGAGTCCTTGCACATTGAAATTAAAAGACTAATTAATTAATAAGAAGCAACAGTACTGCCTTCGTTTGGCTCTTTAATTTGCAGAAGTTTATGCCCACATCCTCAATTACTCCTTGTCAGTATGTTTCGAACGAAGGAACACATCGGTTAGAACAGTCTTCGACTGCAAAGAAGCCTTGAGCAAACATAGAACCTACAATAATTGAGTTTCCAAAATGAATGAGCCTTTAATCCAGAATTGTAAATTAAAGCCAGAGTTACCGTTAAGAAAACGGTTTATTGTTCAATGTTAAACAAAATAAAAAATAACTGTCAGCCAAAAGAAGCATTAGATACAACAAGTAATCGATTTTCCATTGTGTGTAGCCAAAAAAAAAAAAAAGCATGAACAAGTAAGGAGAAAAAAAAAAAGAAGGAAAAACAACAAACCATTGCTTTCCTCCCTTGTAACCCTTTCCCTTACTTAATTAGAAAAAAAAAAAAAACCATTGCATCAACAATCAACATAAGTTAGAAAGAAAAAGAAAAAAAAACAATCAACATAACCTTAGAAAAAAAAAATCAACATAAATTGTTAGAATACAATCTGATCATATACATAAATGTGCTTATAAAAAAAAAAAACTCAACATCATGTTGCTCTGAAAAAAGAAAACAGAAAAAATCAACATCATAAACGGGACTTGATATTTGCTTTCACTTAATCACATGCTTACACCAAAACATCAAAGCACCAAGACAGCCTAGCAAATTAGCAAGTTTTGTCTTGTCTATCATTGTGGATGTGGCTTGTTTGGGGGCCTAACAGCCACATAATAATAACTGATTAAGTTGTTAACTTTATCTATAACCCACCCAAAATAATACAATATAATGAGATTAGCTAAAAGAAGAAAGAAGAATAAGAAAAAGAAGAAGAAGAGGAGAAGGACGAGGAAGAAGAAGAAGACTATTAGAACTAGAAGAAGAAAATGTTTTATCGAATATTGGAGTCTCTCCTCCAGACTTGGTTCTCTATAATATGTATTTTTTAGGTTTTTAAATTCGTTACTTGCAGAAAAAAGGAAGAAATAAAATGAATAAAGTGAGGGGCACGAAGATAGAAAAGTAAGAAAGATGGAGCTGAACTGCCGAAGAAAGAAGAAAGCATTAATGAAGAACAATAATAGGTACGCGAAAAAAATTGAAAACATATCATATCATGTTTTGAGAAATCATCCTATATAAGTTTGTTTTTTTAGGAGCTAAATCCAAGCTAGCCACCCAAAACTGAAGGAAAAAAAAAAAAGTGATTTAAATTGGTCCCCACACAAAATGTTACGAGAATATAATTTTATGCGGAACAAATATTAATATTAGAATATATTAGAATATATGATATGGTAACGTATTTTTCTTATATTAGAATACATGTTATTGTAGGATATTTACCTTTTAGATGATTGATTGTAATTGATGGTAATCAAATTTACTATACTTATTTTTATTTCTACCTTTATCGGTTGTAAACTTTTCTATTTAAGTGTGATGAAATAATGAGAAAAGAATCAAAAAATTATTTCAAATATTGTGTTTGAAAAAGTTTTAGGTTCCTTTTAACGAATCTAATGGGTTTAGGTTCCCTCAAAACCTAACAATCTATCCCGTTATTTGTTATGAAATTATTTTCGTAACACAAAATATATAAAAATATTCTCTTACAAAATAGATCTTGAATTAAATAAGCTCAAACCGGCCCATAGCACCAAAATTTCAACATATATAATTTTATTTTTTATTTTTGGAGCTCGGCGGGACGATGGAGCAAACTGAAAATGCTGAATAGGAAATCAACATATTCCTTGTATGCTTCAACAAAGAGCGCTCCTAAGTTCTTTTTGTCTACCACAAGTTTCATGCTTACTTTGGAGGCTGCCATGCATGTTAGGCATGTGAATGATTATGAATATTTGAGTGGACTTTGGCAAGTACCTTCTATTGGCTGGAATATGATTCTCTTCATTTCAATTGAAATGAAAAGAAATTATTTTATGGTTTAGATTATATTTTACAGTATTTAACGGTGTAAATGATGGTACTTTATCTAAAAATTGTAAAATGATGTAGCAGTATTCAACATATATAGCTAAATGCCGTAGAATCTAATATAGACACAAAATTGTTCCTATCTGTGAAATGATTATGTTTAGATCGAGCAGTTAAATGATTGAATGAACCATTTAGTATCCATTTAAGCCAGTGACTTAATATGGTATAAAAGTAATGATTTAAAATTCAAACTTTGACTTAGTACTTTATTTTTTATTTTACTTAAATACTATACATGTTAGATTTAACTTATTGAGAGAAAGTTTGAAGATTTTTCCAATTTTAATTATAATAAGGGCTTGTTTGAAATTGCGATTTTAAAATGTGTGATTTGAAAACATGATTTTTAAAAAAGCAATTAAGCGTTTGGCAAAATCGCAGTTTAACTTTTAAAATTCTGCGTTTTCAAAAAAGCATTCCCTTATCTGCAATTTGAAAACACAGAATATACGTTTAAAATCACACTTTTTGTTTACAAAATTGCAATTCCAAACGCATCATGAGAAAGTTTGAACCAACATTTGAGAAGCTAGAATATTAAAATATTTATTAAATCATTGTGTTAATTGTTTCTTACCGACTTAAAATATTGATATTAATTTAACGTTGAATGCTTTACTACATTGGAACAGGAACTTGTAAACTGAACATCCTTCCAATTTTGGCCACAACGAAGAAAACTATACGAATTAAGGTGCTTTCTTAACAAAACCAAAGTTCAGGATGGAAAGGCAATAATTAACCTCAAATAATATCAAATACCCAGGAGAAATATCAGATCTAGGTACCAAAACTAATCTCGTTACAATTTTTTTTGGGGACAAATAAAGAAAACTATTTTTTAGAATAAAATTGGTGTTTTTCTGAAAAGGATTTTTCGAGTAGCAAAAATGGGATCCCCAAACGTACCATTAGACACTACACTAGCATGTTTGGGTAACTTATTAAAAACTGTAGTCGTCTCTCAAACACTCAAAATTCATCTCAAATATTAATTATCAAAATGGATTGGGCCCACCACTAACACATTTTTCAAAATAAATAACAAAACTCTTTTAGAAAAACAAAACATTTCTAAAAAAAAAATTACCATGAACATCCAATTTCTCATGGTGGCCACCATGAATTTCGGTGGCCCTGTAGAGTATATTAAGAAATTTTGAGGGCCACCATGGACTTCTATGAGCATGCGGTGGCTATAGAAACATAAGGCGGCCTCGTGGTGATTGCCAGAAACATCTAGCGACTTAGCAGTAGACACTAGGAATGTTTGACAACCCAACATTAGTTGCCATAAATTTTCAACAACCCTACAGTGGCCTCTATGAACTTTCAACAGTCTTATAGTGGCTACCATAAATTTTCGATTATCCTATAATGGTCGTCATAAACTTTGGACAGCCCTGTGGTGCCCTCTAAAGTTCAGGAACCCGAGGTGGCCGTGATAAACATCGAAATTGGAAAATTTTCAATCTTTTATTGATAGACAGTTTTCACTTGGTAAACATCAAAATTGTAAATTTAGAATCGGCTTTCCAAACGCCACTAAGTTTGTGTAAATATGCTATCAAAATTAAAAAAATATAGTTCTTTTACTCCGTTTAAGAGCACACAAGTTTGGCACCGGAATAACTATTCTATTAAGAAATGAAATAGCAATTATTAAGAATAAAGGAGAGCAGAATGTAATAGTTATTCTTATTCCTCAGTTTAGTGACAACACATGATTTCATTTAAATTTAATCAAAATTACTAAAATACCCAACTTGAAATGAACCAAACCAACAATTATTCTTTTTACTTTCGATTTTTTTTTGTGAATTTATTTATTTATTTTTAAAAAAACTGTTACCAAAGAATAATCATACCTACAATACAAGGCTACCATATTTATCATTTTTGTATATTCATATCTAAGTTGGACTCTGATTAATTTAATTGATCAACACTTACGAGTTGCATAATAAATTAAGTGATTGCAAATGTTATAATTTGCAGAAGTTTAATTATAAACATGAAACAAACTAAAATCATATTAGCAAACCAGACTTGATTATCATGAAACTTACAAACTCAAAAAACAGAACATGCGAAACAAGGTTGCAAAAAAAACACCAAAACACCATTCTCACAAAAACTTCTTTGAACCAATTATTCCAGAGTCCTTGCACATTGAAATTAAAAGACTAATTAATTAATAAGAAGCAACAGTACTGCCTTCGTTTGGCTCTTTAATTTGCAGAAGTTTATGCCCACATCCTCAATTACTCCTTGTCAGTATGTTTCGAACGAAGGAACACATCGGTTAGAACAGTCTTCGACTGCAAAGAAGCCTTGAGCAAACATAGAACCTACAATAATTGAGTTCCACATGAATGAGCCTTTAATCCAGAATTGTAAATTAAAGCCAGAGTTACCGTTAAGAAAACGGTTTATTGTTCAATGTTAAACAAAATAAAAAATAACTGTCAGCAAAAGAGGCATTAGATACAGGAATTGCTGTTATAATGAAGAATTTGATATAAAGTTGTAATGCAGAGAAAGAAAGGGAAGACTGATATACCTCATCCATGCCTAAATCCACCACTTTCTCCTCAACAGCTCCAAGATCCCTGATACTAAACTTGGTAAGTAAAGTGATAGAAGAGATGGTGGACATAGGCTTAACCTCCAGATCATCCATCACCATGTAAGTAATCACCCCTTTCACGTAACCTCCCTCACCAGAGGAGGATGCCTTGATATCGCTTGGTGGGTCTACATAAGTTAGCTCGGTGGTCATTGGATTTCTGCACGCAGGACAAGTTGCTCTCCGGTAATTAGCCACATAGTTGTGGCTTCCACACCTATAAAATTTACTGGCTGTATATGACTCCTCAACGTTTGGCAAAAGGAAAGGGATTTCAGCACCAGAAATGGTTAGTACTTTTGGTTTTAGCAGAAAGTCTTTGTTTTGGTCAGGCTGTATGTAAATATCACTCAAATTCTCTATGCTCTTGTACAGGCTATGCAAGCAGCCTGTCATGTTTTGCTTGTGTAAGAGACTGGTGACAGTTCCAACCGGCAG
This sequence comes from Betula pendula, assembly GCA_900184695.1. Lineage (NCBI taxonomy): Eukaryota > Viridiplantae > Streptophyta > Magnoliopsida > Fagales > Betulaceae > Betula > Betula pendula. Next base: position 58,925 of record FXXK01001847.1, read on the forward strand.
AGTGAAAATGCTAAAGAGGAAATCAACAAATTTCTTGTCCGCTTCAGCAAAGAGCACCCGTTGGCCCTTTTTGTCTATCAAAAGCTTGAGGCTTACCTTTGTCGCTGCCATTTTAGGTATGTCAATGTTAAAGATGATTCAGTCCAGTTTGTGCCCTCTATTGGCTTGGCTGTTACCCTCTTTATAGTCTTTAGGCTATACGGAATTCGCTCTTGGAAGCGAAGGGACTTGTCTGCATTTGCAGACTCGATTCATGAGCCTTCGGGACACGGAACAGTCGAAGAAACATTTTACTGCAAGGGACTGTTGATTTTGTCAATGGAAAATCACTGGAGTTTGTAACATAGAAAAATCAAATAAACATCTTGCTACAAGGGATTGTTGATTTTCTCAATGCAAAAATCCTTTCAATTAATTGCCAGAAATTAATGAGAGATTTATTATGAGTAGTACGTAATAACTACTTGAAGCAATTGAAAAGCCAATTGGAGTTTGTGCGCATGCAATTGTTTGGCACCAATTGTTCCAGCTTCCAGGACAAATTGTTATTTAGTTATATTAATATTTTTAATCAATTTTTGTTTAGTCCTATTTTTTAATTTTGTTCCATGTGAACCAAAATACTAACTCTGCCAATATGGGCAAGATGTGACATAAAAAGATAGAGAGAGAGAGAAAAAAAAATAGATGTGAGATAAGTATGTAGAACTGATTAACCAAAATTTTACGAAAATAAAATGCCCAATTGTAAAGATCTTTAAAATAAAATATAAATTTTTAAATAAAGTGTATTTGGCTATATAAACATGTGCATATGTCTTATTATCATTCATTCTCAAAAGAAATGTGAAATTTTAAATAAATCATGCAAATAATGAGTCGAGTTATATTTTGATAACGCTGATGTATAATGTGATATTTGATTTAGTGGTGCCATCATGAAATTATATGTGAAATTTTGTAAGTGTGACTTGCATAGTTGATTTAGAAAGACATTGGCTTACCAATGTGATAGATGTTATTTTTATGATGAAATATGACAGAAAGTGAAAATTGGCACCTTATATGTAATTTATGAATGATTTATTTTAACTGAGTATTTTGACTACTATTTGAAACTCTTTGTGGCATGGTGAGCTTAATAAGCTCGATATCGAAGCTAATCCTTGTATGATCATATATCGAAGCTCCTCATGAGGACATGCATTGAGTGTTTGATCCCAAATTTTGAGATCATGCAACCATATGCGCTTTAGAGGGGAAGCAACATCATAATTAGTCTTGGGTAACTCATAGAAATTATCCTGGTAGTGGACACATGGCTTGAGGCTCTAAAGAGGGCCGCTTCTTCTTGCTCGAGAAGAAGTTTTAGTTCCAATATGGGGACCGCACAACACAGTCAGATGGGGCGAAAGCATTTGACAATAAGTGTATAACATTGAGAAATGATTTTAATATATTTGAATAATTGCATTATTTTATTGCTCATAGGAAAAATGGTTACTCATGTGTACAATTTACTTTCATGGTTATTGAACGAGACAAAATATAATATTTCGTATTCTTGTTTTGAAAGTATATATTTAATCTATATACGAGATTTTTCAGTCTTTTATTGACAGCTAGTTTTGACCTAATAAACATTGGAATTAAAAACTTTTAGTAAAATACAAAGCTGTTCGCCTTAAAATTAGCTTTCCACTAAGAAGATTGCCTTTCTCATGTTGGAATCAAAAGATAAGGCTATTTTACTCCAACTAGGTCTTTGGTACATTGCATTCATAAATTAACTTGAATTTTTTATGTTTTGGACCAACTTTTACATTGACTTAATCCTTAACTCAAACCTTACGTCTTAGCTTGTTTTGACACTGAATTTGCCAACGCTAGAAATCTAACATTTTTTTTTTTTTTAAAAAAGTAATAATTACGTTTGTATTATTTACTATTTGTGAATTTTTTTTTTTTTTTAAAAAAACTGTTTCCAAAAAACAATAATCAAACCTATACCAGGCTACCATATTTCATTATTTCTCATTTTTGTATGTTCGTATATAATTTGGAATCTGATTAATGAAATTGATCTACACTTATGGTTCACATAATAAATTAAGTGATTGCAATTGTTATAATTAGCAATATTATTAGTTTATAATTTGCAGAAGTTTAATTATTAACATAAACAAATAAAAATCATATTAGCAAACCGGATTTGAATAACATGAAACGTACAAGGTCATGAAACAGAACATGAGAAACATGGTTGCAACAAAAACACCAAAGTACCAATCTCTTGAGTATCTCACAAATACTTTTTGGACCAATTACTCCAGAGTTCTTGCACCGTGAAATTAAAAGACTAACAAGAAGCAACATTGCCTTCATTTGGCCATTTATGCCCACATCCTGAATTACTCCTTGTCAGTATGGTTCGACCGAAGGAAGACATCGGTCAGAACGGTCTCCGATTTTAAGGAAAACTCGAGCAAACTCAGAACCTAACAACAGACCACACAAATGAATAAAATAGTCATCATGGTGAATAAAAACATCGACGCTGCCATAATCCACTATTACCACTTCTGATGAACACTGATTTTATTCAAACAACAACTGCCAAAAGAAAGCCAAGGGAAGAAAAAAAAAAAAAAACCCAGAAAGTACAAACGTATACAGGACTCGATTTAAACTGCTTAGATCAGACGTGATAGCTTGCATTAAGTTTTCTTCTTGTTATTTTCCGTTTTTAATAAGTGAATTTTTTTTGTTTGAATAATAATAAAAAGTATTGTTTGATGTGATATAAAGGTAAAAGGAAATTTGAATTTTGTTAAAAAAAAGTTAATAAGCTATTAATGTGAAGTTAGGAAGTTAACGTGCATGAACCATTGATGCTGGAGGGCCCTGTCTTATAATATATTAGGGAATTTGATTTGATTTTACTGTTCTAGACCAAACAAATTAGACAATTATTTTTTTTCCTCAAACCGTATATATATATTTTACAAGAAAAATAATGAGACAACGAATAGTAACATGTTACAACACTTCTACCCAAATTAAAGAAAGAGAATGATCAGAGCACCAACGGATCATAGTCTCGATAGGCAAGAAAATGGACTATTATATATAGTTTTGCTCTATAATAAATACCATGTCAAAATTAGAGGCAAAACAATAAGAAGAAAACAAGAAAATAAAATAAAATAGAACTCCACAGGATCAAAACTGGCGTTATTCAATAGTTCTAATACCATCAAAGAAAAAGAAAAGATAATGTTATGAAAATTAAAGAAAAATGTGGAATAATAAAATAAACAAAAAGATTTATATGATTCGGTCTAAGACTTTATTCACATGTTAAAACCCTAATGAAGGCTACAATATTGTTGCTCTTATTCTGTGATAAATTTACGTACTACAAAATGTCTTTATTTATAGGGAGGTAGAGATAATACAAAATAGTTGGAAAAATGAAATGAAATGAAATTTGAATTTTTCAAATCTAGAATCCCTTAAAGTATTCTAGCACCATGGACTTGGGGGATTGATTGTGTATTTCGCAATTCCAAAAGTATCTGTGTCCTCGATCGCCCATTTTCTACTATTGATTTTTTTTTTTCCTGAAAAAATTGAGTTCAAAATGAATGAGCAATAGCCTATGACCACGATTATACGTGATATCAGCTCTTAAATTGCTTTAAAAAAGGAACAGTTTTTCCAGAATTGTAAAGCCAGAACTACCCTTAAGAAAACGGTTTATTGGTCAATGTTCTACAAAAATAAAAAAGAGGCATTAGAAAACAGTAAGTAAATGAAGCATAGAAAGATAGGGATGAGTCCTATACCTTATCAATGCCAAAATCCACCATTTTCTCCTCAACAGCTCCAAGGTCCCTGACATTAAACTTGGAAAGTAAAGTGATAGAAGAGATCGTTGACATGGGCTTGACGTCAAGATCATCCATCACCATGTAAGTAATCACCCCTTTCACGTAACCTCCCCCACTAGAGGAGGATGCCTTTATATCGCTTGGCGGGTCTACGTAACTTAGCGCGCTGGTCATTGGATCCCTGCACTTAGGACAAAGTGCTCTCGAGTCATTAGCCACGAAGCTGGAGTGGCTTCCACACCTATAAAATTTCATGGCTGTATATGACTGCTCGATCAACGCTTGGCAAGAGGAGAGGGACTTTAGGGCCAGAAGTGGCTACTTTTGGGTTTAGCAGAAACTTTTTGTGTTGGTCTGGCTGAATGTAAATATCACTCAGATTCACTATGCTATTGTACAGGCTACGCAAGCAGCCTGCCATGTTTTTCTTTCGTAAGAGCCTAGTGACAGTTCCTACCGGCTGAGTGAAAATGCTGAACAGAAAATCAACAAATTTTTTGTCTGCTTCAGCAAAAAGCACCCGTTGACCTTTTTTGTCTATCAAAAGCTTCAGGCAAACCTTGGTATCTGCCATGTTTGGTATGTTGATGATTATGAATCTTCGAAGGGAGATTGAGTCCAGTAAGTGATTTCTATTGGCTCGGCTATGACCATTTTTATAGTCTTTAGAGCATTAGCAGCAGCTTCCCTTAAACTCCATTCCCTTTCCCTAGTGTAGGAAAAACTGTTAAAAAACATAAAAAAAGTCCCTGCAGCAGCTTCCCTAAGTGTTTCCTAAAACTATAGAAACACCAAGGGAACCACTTTTGGTTCCCTTCATCTAGGGAACCAAAAGTGGTTCCCTTAGCATTATTAAAATATAAAAAACTTTCTCTCTCCTCTACCATTTGTTTAAAAAAAATATTAAAATGATTTTCTCTTTCCTCTCTCTTTCTTCTAGCATTCTAATTTAAATAGTATTTAATTCATGTAGGGAAAGATGAAGGGAAGCTGCTGTGGAGTGCATTTTAACTAGGGAACTAAAAAATTGGTTTTGTTCCTACAATTAAAGAAAAGCTTAAGGGAAGCTGCTGCTAATGCTCTTAGAGCAATGTCCTCCATTCGGCTCTTTATTTTTATCCTTAAAGTAGGGAGTAAAATCAGTTTTCCTTAGTTTAGAGAACCACTTTTTCTAAACACCTACATCCGGCTCCCTACTTTAGGAATCCACTTTGACTTTTTCATTTAAATATTAATATTTTTAAAAAAATTTAATTCTTTCTCTAAAAGGGAAAAACAAATTAAATTGGAAAAATTAAAAAGTAGGAGAGAGAAACTAATATTTTATTATAAAAAAGAAGAGTAGGGAGTGAAATGGCTCCCTACTAGTAGAGAGCCATTTCATGCTCCCTACTTTTTTCCTCAAAGTAGGGAGCCGGATGTGAGTAATAAAATGGTTAAAAATCCATTTTGGCTCCCTACTATAGGGATATCCCTATAGTAGGGAGCCGGATGAGAATGCTCTTAGGTACTCTTGAAAGGGACTTCTTTTGCTTTTGCTATCCTTTGCATTCGCAGACACGATTCATCAAACTTCGGGACTCGGTAAGGGACTGTTGATTTTCTCAATGGAAATTCATTGGCGTTTGTGATTTGGAAACGTTAAATAAACATTTTGCTGCAAGAGTGTTGATTTTCTCAATGGAAAAATCGTTTTTAATTAATGGCCACAAGGCAATTATATCAGGTTGGTTTCAGTCCAAACTCGGGAATAGTCTGGATTGTCCTCCGCAATAGCATGTTATAATTGGCAGAATTTTTACTTATTAATTTGATAAAGCATTTGCTGCTTGACAAACAAATAAGAAGCATATTCCCACGTATACCAGATTTGATTAACATAGAACGTACAAGAAGGTCATGAAACAGAACATGAGAAACATGGTTGCAATTAAAGCAGCAAAATACCAATCTCAAAGATACTTTTTTGGATCAATTATCCCACAGAGTTCTTGCACCTTGGAATTAAAAGACCAATAAGAAGCAACAGTACGGCCTTCATTCAACATCTTGAATTACTCCTCATTATCAGTATGGTTCCGATCCTTCGGTAGGAAGATATCAGTCAGAACGGTCTTCAATTGCAAACAAGCCCGGAGCAATCTCACAGCCTAGCAACAGACCAGAAAAAGGAACAAAAAAGTCGTCATGTGTAAGAAACTTCAAAAAGTACAAACATATACAAGAAAAGAGTAACTGCAGAACAGAAAAAGAAACTTCAAAATCATCGCATGACTAAACCTCTCAAATATGGACAGTCAAATAGCCCAATTATAATTCAGGAGTCAATTTCAACTGCTTAGAAGTGCAGAACTTGTTCCACACAGCAGCTGTGATAGCTTCCATAATCCATTAATCTACTGAGAATTAATACGTAAAAGTACCCTTAACAAAACGAGTTTATTGTTCAATGTTCGTCAAAGAGAAAATAAAAAAAAGAACTGACAGCAAAAGAGGCATACGTTAGTAGGAGTAAATGAAGCATTTGATATATATATAGTTGTAATACAAGGAAACAAAGGGATGAGTGCTATATATACCTCATCCACGCCGACATCGACCACTTTTTCCTCGACATGCAGACCCTACATCCGTGACATTAAACTTGGTAAGTAAAGTGATAGCAGAGATGGTGGACATGGGCTTCACGTCCAGATCATCCATCACTAGGTAAGTAATCACCCCTTTCACGTAACCTCTCTCACCAGAGGATGATGCCTTGATATCGCATCCGTGACATTAATATGAAGTAATGAAATTAATAACCTCTAACTTTAATCTCATGTTAAATTTAATAAATTAATACTTTAACATAACATACGATCACGATTCATGAACCTTTGGGACTCGGACTGTTGATTTTCTCAATGGAAAAACCCTTTCCAATTTTGGCCACAACTTAATGAGAGATTTATGAGCAGCAATAACTACTTGAAGCAATTGAAAAGCCGATTAGAGTTTGTGCGCAATAATGATCGTTGAGATAATGTAGAAAAAAAAAAAATGCATGTAGAACAAAATTGCTTAGAAAAAAAATGTAGAAAAAAATTGAAAAATGTTGATCTCCATCATAAATTGTGTGGGATCACTTATATTAGAGACTAATTCGTAAAAAATTGAACATAGAAAATTGTTTGAATTAATCAAAAAAAAAAAAAAATTGTTCGAAGAGAATAATAAATAACACTAGCTCATAAATAAGACGCTTCAATTCGTTAATTATTTTATTTTGAAACTAAGAGTAGAAAACTTTGAAAAACAACATTTTTATATCCTTTGAAAACAATTTACTTTTGTGAATTAACTTACATAAAAAAAAGAAAATAATAAAAAAGAAAAAAAGAAAAAAAATAAAAAGGAGGAAAACTTTACTTAATTAAGCCCGAAGTGTCAAGAGTGTTGCAATCGTAACCTGGAATTATTGAAATTTGCAATGTCAGTATCCCAAATTTAAGCACATTTTAATTTCGCCTCTACCGTAAAAGTTTAGGGTTAAACAAAACGGTAACAGGTAAAATGTCCATTATAAATTTTTTTAAAAAAATTAAAAAATTAAAAAAAAAAAAAAAAAAGCCAAAATCTTACCCATAAAAAAATTAAAAACATGGGTGTTTTGGGCATTTGGCATCATCCGTTGTTATATAACAGAAAATCCTAACAGAGGTA
>FXXK01001848.1:0-61202 GCA_900184695.1 Betula pendula
CCCACTATGGATGAGGTTTATAATAGTCAGCCACAAATGCATTCTTCTCACGGCTATATCATATAAGACGGGGGAACTCCACTCTAAGGGCAAATCGCCACACCAAGTATCATCAAACCCTGATCTTGGACCCATTGCTCAGCTCAAATCCTGATGTGACCAAATAACGTACTCCAACCCCTCCTAATATTCTTCCATAATCCCACTCCATGCGGCCCAGAGGAACACGAGACACCACCCTCCCCACACACTCTCATATTTAGCATCCCAGCAATTCTCCACCAAGCCTCTCTTCATGAGCATAACGCCACAAGTCACTTCCCTAAAAGGGCCTTATTGAACGTCCTAAGTTTCGAATCCCCAAACTCCCTTAGAAATAGGAGAGCAAACCTTAGACCAATTAACTAGGGAACTGGATTCTTCTCCTAGACCACCCCATAAAAAATCACGGTAGATTCTCAATACGATTGGCCACAGAGGCAGGATAAGGAAACAAAGACAATAAGTATGTAGGCAAGTTTGGAAGATTACTCTTTATGAGGGTAATTCTGCCCCCTTAGACAGTAATCCGCTTCCAACTAGCAACCGCCGCTCAATCTTCTCAACGACCCCATTCCAATAGGCTTGGCCTTAAAGCTGGCCCCAACGCATACCGAGATATTGCAAAGGCAAAGAGGAAACCCGAACCCAGAATGTCAGCCAACCCTCCACATTAACCACATTACCCACAGGATCAAAGCTGACTTAGCCATATAACCTTTAGACCAGAGACAGCCTCAAACAAAGGAGAAGCACACGAAGAACGCGGAGGTGATCCGGGATAGCCCCACAAAAAACCAAAGTATCATCTGCGAAAGCAAGTGAGAGATATAACCGCTCGGAGGCCTGGAACCGACTGAAGCTTGATAGAAGACCCCTGTTAACAGTGACAGTGAGCATTTTATTAAGCGCCTCCATAACAATAACAAACAGGAGGGGAGACAGAGGATCGCCCTGCCTCAAACCTCGAGAGCTGCTGAAGAATCCAGCTGGAGTGCCATTCACCAGGACAGAGAAGCGTGCCGAAGAAATGCAGTGAGAAATCCAAGAAGCACCTTTTTCCCCAAAACCACATCTCCTCAACATGTACAAAAGAACCCCCAGTTCACATGGTCATAGGCCTTCTCAATGTCCAGCTTGCAAATCACCCCTGGAATGCCAGAATTGATGCGACTATCCACACATTCATTAGCAAGAAGGACAGAGTCAAAGATTTGCCTCCTTTAACAAAGGCATTTTGAGGGTTCGATATAAATCTTGTCCACAACCTTCTAAGTCTATTAGCAAGGACTTTGGCCATGATTTTGTAGACACCACTCACAAGGCTGATAGGACGGAAATCCTTGAGATCTAGCCCTAGGCTTTTTCGGAATTAAGGCAATAAACGTGGCATTAAGACTTCTGACAAACTTGCTGTGCGCATGGAATTCATGGAGAACCCCCATAATGTCAGATTTGATTACATCCCAGCAGTCTTGAAAGAAAGCCATAGAAAAACCATCAGGGCCAGGAGCCTTGTCTCTATTCATGCCTTTCACAACCTCTAAGACCTCTCTTTCCTCAAAGGGTGCTTCTAAAGAAGAAGCCTCAGCCGCCTCTAAGGAATCAAAATCCAACTCATCCAACCTAGGCCTCCAACTGTGAGACTCTGTAAATAAAGACTCGTAGAAGTGAACTGCAGAATCCCTGATGGTTGGTTGGTTTGAGGAAACTGAGCCATTAATAGATAGAGATTCGATGGAATTGTATCTCTTATTAGAATTGGCCACCCGATGAAAAAATTTGGTGCATTTATCTCCCTCCTTAAGCCAAAGAATCCTCGACTTTTGTCTCCAACTTATCTCCTCCTGAAGAGTAACTTGTTCCAGCTCCATAATAACCATAGGCTTCTGCAACTTTTCTTCAGGATCTAATCCACGCTCTTCCTTATTCCTATGTTCTGCATTACAGAAAATAAAATACTGGAAGAGTAGACAACAGGGAATGAAAATCTCCCACCGACCTGTGATCCATGAATGGGAGAAAAATCCCTGTGTCAAACTCCTTACTTTGGTGGGTCTTTTTGCTTAGACATTTTAAACCATTTAATATTTGAAAATAGAAGCCTACTCTATATTAGTAGGTTTATTAAAACATCAGTCTAACGCTTGTGCTACTGAAAAACTAAAATAAAAGGGGAAAAAAAGATCGACTTCTGCAAACACTTCCATAAATGCCTAATGTAAACCAAACCGTCTCTACAGCCAGTCCTGTTGGTCATACATTTTCTTTTATGTTTTTTTCTTGCTTTTTTTTTTTTTTTTTTTTTTCTAATCATATTTTTGTCTTGCTTTATTTATTATTATATGTTCATTTCTTGATCCAGTAACTGAGGTAACCTGGGATGGTGAAGAGACTGAAGCAAAGAAAGCTGACAGTAGTACAATGAAGAAATCTGACAGCTCTACATCCGGCAATACTGTTAACAGGTTAATTATATCCGTAATCTTTTCCATTTATGTTTTGCAAGAAATACACGTCCACAGAACTTTCAAGTTGTTCGTATAGGCTTTTATTGATTAATGCGATGTTTGGTTGGGGTACTCAAACATCACTTTTTTTTTCTTTTTTAATTTCTTGGTCCACCTTCCATTCATTTCATATCATGCATGTAGTTGGATTAGAGGGACTAGACATTACAGCCCTTGAAGATGAACACCACATCTTACTGGGCTAAAGCCAACTTTTGCTGAGGTTTTTGTGCAATTGGAATGAACGGAGCCAAAATGTTGGGGCATATCTAATGGAGGTTAGCTGTTGCCAATGTTGCAATTTAGGCACTATGTGCTTCACAAATGAAATAAGAAAAATCAGATTTGGAGCCATTGCATAAAATTTGTGGAGAGATCCAAGGAGTATAAGTCAGATGCTTGTGAGTAGATCTAGTTCTTTCTTCTACACCCCTTAGGTAATTGTGTGCTCAATATGTGAGCACAAGTAATTGAGGCAGTAGTGTGGTTGATTGTAATGCCCTTAAGTTGATTATCTATGACAGACTAATTATTATGCTTGTGAGTGAGCTAGATTCTTCATGTTGATACTATTATTTTGCTCAAAGATAGCTTTCAATGTTAATAGGCTCTAAACATTGGGTTTATGAATATAGGCCTCCTGCAGCTAAGAAGTCACCGGCGATAGGAAACACTGCTCCGTCCAATCCAGCAGGCAAAGCAGGAAACAAGAAAGCAGGGAACTCGAAAGATCCTAAGCAAGGCAACATTCTTTCATTCTTCAAGAGGGTTTGAGGAGACCTATTAGAAACTTGAGTGAAGACACCTCTGTGAATAGAGAGCTGTTTAATTGATGGTTCTTCAAATCCTAGTCTTCATGCAATTATAAGGTTTTCAAGATCTTTCAAGCTGGGTGGTTTTCTTTTGGTTGGAGAGTTTAGGCAGGAGGTTGGTGCTACAGCAACTTGTTCTTTACTTAAGGGGGAATTTAATTCTTTGCTTTTCACTCACTTTTATGCCAAATGTACCTAATCTCATCCACTCTTTTACTTCAAATTGCATAGCTAAAAAAAGGTAAAAAATGTCATACCTTTTTGGTTAGATATTCAGGATTGGTTTGGTACCTTGGTGGTCAATGTCCTAGCATATTGAACCCAAGGCATTTAGCATAACTGGATGATTTTGGAGTGCCTGGAGGACATCTTTCTACAAAAAATTGGCTATTAACATTGTTGTACACCAGTCATTTGTGTGTAGAATGATGAGAAAAGTAGGGTTTGGCAATTCGTGTTGGTGTGTTGGGTTGACTCACGAGTCAACTGATATGGGTCAATTCAAATTCGACTTATTTAGTTAAATTGTTCAGACTCTCAACCTTAACACGAATAATTTAAATTAGCGGATGACATGACTTGACTTGTTAATTCATTTAATAAATAGGTTGTGTTAGGTTAATTCAAATACGATGTGTTTTGACCTATATATGAAATTAAATAGAAAAAAATGAATTTTAATTTATGGTATTTAAAAATGAATTTCATATATAAATGAATTATATGAATTTTAGCTTTTTAAGGTTTTATTTTTTAATTGTAAAAAAAATAATAATAATTATACAGGTTAAGTGTCACTTATGAGTTAGGCGAGTTGACTAGGGGATTAACGGTTTATTAAACAGGTTAAGTTGACCTAAATTGGTCCGAACTCGATTAAGGAAGAACAAAAAAAAAGAAAAGAAAAAAAAAAAATTCCAACGCTAGAAGTGTGCAGTCCTATGTATCGTGCCGGGCCACATTTGTTATAGATTTTCACGGTTTACAGTCTAGTTAGAAAAATATGGGACGGAAACATACGAATGGTACATATGGGTCTCATTTTTTTTTTTTTAAATGTACAAAGGACGGCGTAAAAAATGGACACATCAAAAAATCAAAACATATATATATACGAAAATAATACAGTTATTTAAAAACACCAACAAAAATATCATGTGTCCATACATAAAGTAAACTTATAGACAAAACTTAATTGTGCATTAGCAGCGGTAAACCATCTAAAATGATGATGTAATTGATTACAAGTTGATCGCATGGTGAGATTCAGTCAGCAAATGCCTGCAAAATGAATACAGATAATCAGAGACATCTCAGGTTGCCTACGGAGGGACTCTTTGATGCTTAAGTTAGTAAAATAAATTGTCTAGCTCCAAAAAAGAGAGCTGAGGCTTTTTGAAACGTAGTGTATGAAAATGCAATGTAAGGTTGTACCTGGAATGATCGTATCACCTCTCATTATGTTGAGTGTCCATTAATTGGGTAAGGCCTTAACTAGGTGCTGTGTTGGATTTTGCGCTTGCTGGCAGCTTATAGCCTTAGCCAGATTCTTCGCTTGAAATTATGGAGCAATTGGACTGAAACTATGGAGTGGTTATTCTCAGTGCTACAATCTTAACATCCTTTAAGTTACCGCTATGCTAACACGGTTGGTCGAACTATTTACGTTTTTCCTCTTGATTGAGTATTATTGTATGTTCTTTGTTCTGTTCCTTTGTGTTTACCTTTTTGGTTTGGCCAGGATTTGTGGTTTGAGCTAGACTATCCATTGGTTTTAGGCCTTGACAGTTAAGCTTTAAAGTTCTAGATGACGTATAAAAAGGGCAGTTTCTCCTTTCTCCTTCATTATCTCAAAAATTTATCTTTTATTTTCCCCTTGTCTTCTTCTTAGGTATGTTCCCTCATCTCATTTTTATCCCTGCCGGCTTTCTTAAACTTTTGCTCATTATTCTTTCATATGGAGGTGGCCGAAACCATCCCCTCAATTTATTTATTTTTTTTTTTTTTATTTTTTTTGCCATTTGAAGGGTGGCCGAACCACCCCCAATGGCCATGGTGGTGGTTTGGTCACCCCCTCAAATTTTTCTTTATTTTTTTGAACTATTTGATTGATGACCAAAATTACCTGTCATTTGACCAAAATGAGTGACTCGACCGACCTTTGTTCTAGTTATATATATATATATATATATATGGGTGACATGTATCATAATTTGATTAGTGCTGACATGGCACTTGACGGTTTCTGTCAAAAATAAAAAATAAATAAACGAAAGTTAGATGCATAGGCCTATTTGTTATTTTTGCATACTACTAGGAGCTTTCAAAATATTTTTATACCACATGAAACTTATTGCAAATCAGTATAACCACATGGACTTTTGCATTTTTCTTCCTTTTTTTAAAAAAATTTTTTAAAATTTTTTTTTTTAACTTTTAAAGTGATATGATGAGGTGACAAGAATGAATATGTGACAGTGTTTTATTGGTCTAACGTGGCAATATGAACAGTGTGATACATAATTTGTTAATTTTTTAATGAAATATAGACGGAGGGAGTAAAACAATAAACAGTAAAAGTATAAGGGCTAATTTTGTCACTTTTGAAATCCCGTAGAGTAGTTCGATAAAAACGCAAAGCACATAACCAATAAGGTATTTAACCCTTTTGATAATTTCAACACCAATAGCAATGGAGAATGGTAACACATATCACATGATCCAATAGCAAATATTAAAATAAAAAAAATAAAAAAAACACGGAAAGATAATTAATTCTTCTTTCCTTATCACGATGCATCAACTTTAAATTCTGATAATGAAATGAAAAGAAACGTTTTCCGTTCCGTCAATACCCAAAGCTATTGCCCAACCAAGAGTGCATTAAAGTTGAGGTTGAGTCGTTAGTACTCAAGTTGAAATTGTGTGTAACGCCAAAGCTTGTGTCTCCATCTTGTACACCGTAAACCAAATCACAAACCACGGTGGAATTTTGCTGCAGGGAGGGAGCTGCTGATTTCAAGATGAAAACAAAACGGTGTCAACTTTTCATTAGACCACATTAATTAGTTTTCGACTATTATCTTCAAAGAAAAGAAAGTGATCGAAAATGTTAAGGTTTTAATTAATGCAATGGAAAAATAAGAAAATAAATTATACACTTGTAGACAAAAATTACTTACAACCAAGAATTCTACTTTCAGCCATGTAGAAGAAGATGAGGAGAAGAGAGAGCAAAAAAACCAAGTTAAGAATGAAGGCTGCTGCCATGTTTTCTATTATTTGGTTCTCTTTCCCTTTTCTAGCACTGTTTTTTGAAGCTCCTCTAATGGGTGTTGGTCTCCATAGAGATAAGAGTAGCCCTCCTATTTTATAATAGAAATCATTGAAAAGACCAAGGAATTCTTCAGACGGCTAATTTTTGTCATCTGAGTTGCATTGCACACAACACAAGGATGCCATTCCATTCCCAGATCTGCCTAAAATTTGATGCACTTCAACAAAGACGTGGCGGATTACACCAGATAATGAACACCAAATAACAGCTTTTATATATGTAGCTTTTTTGTGGAGTCACAAGCCTTTATTCTTCGAATCTCACGAACAACAAATAAACAATACATAATATTGCTTTTTGAATAAGTCGTTACTAAATACAACCCCCCCCCCAAAAAAAAAAAAAAAGACAGACGAAAATGTGTATGATTTTAAGGCTCATATTGGCATATGTACTTGATAAAGGGGTTTTATTTAGTAGATTATTATACAATTAGCATACAATTAGGATGATATGACAGTAAAAATTAAGTTTTGAATCAACAAGGCTTGTAAAAAAAGAAAAAATAATGATTAATTTTCATTGTCACGTCATCACTGTCATATAGTAGTCGTATATTATTCTACTAAATAATATTTATCTTTTCATAATAATATGTCATTGAAAAAACTTCACTTACCCCCTATCTTTATGGTTTTGCGTCAAATCAAACGGTTAATAAGTGAAACCTCTCATACCCTGTATAATTTATAAAAACACAAATTTGCCATTAAGAAATTTAAGAAGAAAAAAAAAAAAAAAAAAAAAAGCATAACTCCTGAGCCATGGGTCATCAAATGTTCTGTTTTTTTTTTTTTTTTGTTATATATATAAAATAATTTAAAAAGGGGTATTTTTGGTGATGTTAACCTTCTCCATTAGGATTTAACATAAAATCTTAACAAGGGAACGAAACTAAAAGGGGTTGCAACATGAAAAACAGAGATGGCAAATTTTAATAATTTGAGGTTACGATTACAAAACTCTCAACGGTCGAGTGCAAGTGAGGTTTCTCCTATGTTATTTATATTATAAACTGAAAGATGCGTAAAAGTATACATATCAAGTGTACAGTAGGTTCCCCTGTAGCCTTTTTTCCCCATTCAATTTTTTTTTAAAAAAATGTACAGTAAGTAAAACTAGACTTTATAAATGATTTCAAAAAGCTTCCATTATAATTTTGACTCATCTTTTTAGGGCCTTTTCTCTAGTTTATGACAAATGAAATGATACTAAAGCTAACCTAATCACTTCATGTGACAACGAAAAAGTGCAGCTCAACGTGGTCCTTAAGGTGTGTCCTTAGTGCTCTCCTTGGACCACGAACATTGTGATCTACAATCGTTTGGCAAGCATAAAAAGTAAACCTGAAATGTAATGATGGTGACTCTTGACAGTATTCACTAAGCTTTCAACATTATGTCAATGGGACAATTTGTTTTTATATATTTGGTCAACTTTATCCACAGATTTGTATTATAACTAGTTGAACTCAACAACTCCACCTTCAAAAAGGAGAAACATACCTAGGTTTTGACAACTAAAATCAAAGCTAACATAATAACGTCATGTTGCACTGAAAAAGTGCAGCACAACATGTCCTTAGGGCTCTTCCTGGTTCACAAAAAAGTGACAAAATTGTAGATGGTAAGGTTCTTGATCTCCAATCGACCAGATATTTGACAAGCATAGAAAAGAAAGCTGAAACAAAATGATGGTGACAATATTCACCATACTTTCAACATATGTCAAAAGATACTTTCAACATATGTCAAAAGTTTCAAAAGGTACTTTCAGCATGGTATTGTGTAATGACTGAAATTAGTCATAATCTGTCCAAAGATACATGACCAAGTGTACTTTTATATATAAGAAAAGAGAAAAGAAAACCCCTAGTTTGGCAATAAATCCAAATAGATGTTGCATTATCATTCAATTAACCGAAGAAACTTACAGCAAACTAAGAGCAGTCCAAAGTGAAAGCAAATGGAAAGGCATAAAAGTTCACATGGTGAAAGATATGAAACAGAATGACAGAATAATATACATGATTTACATTGAATCTCTGTGCACAAATGGTGCTATGTATCCTCTGCAGTGTTAACCGTCTCGAATCAAGTTGGTCGGCTCACTCACAACATATTTGGGTAGTTCGTATTTGGCACCTGCAGTAAGTTTTGAAGGCCAGGATAGCAAGACTTCTTACAAGAGAGAATAAATATAAAAGAAAATTTCCATGAAAAAACTCAATGAATCAGCTTTCAATATGAAAAGCCAGGACACACCATATTAGAAAAAGGTACTGATCCCTCTGCCCAAATTTACTATTTGGTTCAAGCGGCCATGTATTTTTTTCTTTTTTTGTAAAAAAGTTCCTTACATGGCCCAATGGGATTTTTGTCAGGAAGAAAGTTATTATCAAAAAGGGAAGCAACATGGATTAGGTACCTCTTTCATCATAGCAAATTGTTAAATCAGCACTCTGAACTATGACCCCTGCACTGTCCACAATCGCTTGTGCAAGTGTTAAATCAGCTTCAGCAGCAGCTCGAAGTGCATCCCAAATCTCTAGTGCCCAGGAAAATGATTTTTTTGATAAGTTAGTGCCCAGGAAAATGATAATTACATTTCAGAAGTATATGTTACAGAAGCATGGATAAGAAAGGTATTTTTGGTAACAGTACCAAATCATCAGAAAGTCACAGGAACTATAGCACAAATTAGATCTTTACTCCTCTTTCACTTATAGGTTTATATCAAAGCAAAATGGCCATAGTTCGGAGAATTCGACGGTTCATAATCTTCTCCAATAGATATTTGTATTTAATAGCGCCAAAAGATAAAGGACAATTACTATCACAAAAAAAAAAAAAAATCATTTTCTTATCAATAGAAGTAACCATGTCAGAGTGTTAAGAATAAATTGACTACCTATTGTACTATGGTGCCAATTGCCAGATGAATATTGGCAATATGTCTCATAAGTTCTCAATTCATTGAGAACTTATGAAAATTGTTGCACCTACTTTTTCCACCAACAATAAAAATAACCATAACCACTCTCAATTTGAGTTCTCCATAACACAATGTTGGCTTCATAATCAATTTAATATGGGTAGTTATAGCAAAAAACCAGAGAGAATAGTTCAAATCAAAATCAGATCAAACCATATCACTCGTTTGCCATATTAATTGATCTACACTGCACATGAGCAAACCATCTTCAAGGACTTCTTTTTGATAGACATGCTGATCAAACTAGTTAATTCCTCTCCATTCTTGGCATCATTCTCATATCGTCCTTGTGAATAACAAGACTAAAGTAAAGAACCAATATTGGACTTAGCACCCATGAGTACTTTATATTTCACCCACTCAATGTGGGCAATCCACCCACTCAATGTAAGACTAACTTTGTAGGGTGTCACAATCTCTCTTACTCAAATCCCTAAGCCTATGCCATGTAGTGTCTCAACGTCACATGGTGTTACTAAGTTATTCTTAATACTATTTGTAACGACCCAAATAAAGCGCTAACTGATACACTATCACTCCAAAATGACTAGTCCCATTACAATTGGAGCTCCTTATAATCAATTATAAAACCCAACCTCACTTAATAAAGAACTAATGTGGGACTTAACACCCATGAGTACTTTTATAACCTACTCAATATGAGCAATCCCCCCACCCAATGTGGCACTAACTTTTTGAGTGTCATTTGAAAAAAAAAACAAATCAATAGAAAATATCGGCTGACATGTGTCGCTAATAAATATTAGGAGCTGTTTGGAAACCCAAAACTCTACCAAACTGAGGAAACTATTTCTTAGTAAGAGTACTATAACGTATGCTAAGCTGCTCAACTGAAAACAAAAATATAAAGCATGGGAAACCATATTTTAATATATATAACTCTCCAAACATTGTTGCAAATGCAATTTCTGAGAGTAGGAAGGGAAATCTACAAATAATGGCTACAAAAAGTGGGGAATACATAAAAATTGGAAGCAAAAAGGAAGAGCCAAGGAAAAACAAGAAATAGATAAATGGATATGAAAAGACCATGTGGGAAAAAAACATATAAGAATGTCATATAGATGGATATGAAAAGCATAAAGGGGAAGGCAAAAGAAAAGCTAAGTCTTTTAAAATCAAACTTTTTTTTTTTGGTAAAAACAATTCCAAAAATTACAAATCAATCTTCAATAGAAGTTTCCTTCAGAAAAGAAAATGAAAACAAAAAGAGCATAGTTCCAAACCATGCTTCACAAGAATCTTTGAGAAAATGGCAGTCCAAATCACACTTGCCACCTTACACAAAGACCTCCCAACTTCAAATTTATTTAGTAACATTTTTACTTCACAAACTTATCTTTATAGTTAAAAAAATTAATTATCAGAAGTAAGATAAAATACTGATGATTTTCAGGTCCGAATTGAAGTTCCTTAAACAATATTTCGGATGTATTCGTGAAATATTTAAGGCTATAATATTATTAGAAAAGAATTATTAG
Organism: Betula pendula; assembly: GCA_900184695.1. Lineage (NCBI taxonomy): Eukaryota > Viridiplantae > Streptophyta > Magnoliopsida > Fagales > Betulaceae > Betula > Betula pendula. The sequence goes on from FXXK01001848.1 coordinate 11,195, forward strand.
TTTACAATTTTCTAATAAAATTAGCAAACAATTATTAGTACTCAATTTTCTAACAAAATTAGCAAACAATTATTAGTTTACAATTTTCTTTTTGAGTACTTTATAGTTTTTATAAGCTTTGTGGAGATAATATTTGATTATGCATAAATGTCTACAATGACCATTGCTTGACAGATTAATTTGGAGACCATGAAGGCAGGGGTTCCATTACATATAAAGCATACAATACAAAACACAATTCTAATTGAGGGAGAGAGAGAGAGAGAGAAAGAAGAAGAAGAAGAAGAAACATAAAATAAAAGCAATCAAACAAGGAACTGCACTCTAATATTTGAGAGGGAGGCTTTCTGAAGGGGAAAGACTCCTGAACAAGTTTCAACACAAATATTTCATCCATAGCATGGTAGGATACACAGAGAAAAAGAAAAAGAAAAAGAAAAAGGAAAGAAAAAAAATCTCATCAAACCGAATCATCATGACAACTTGGACACTTTCAGTACCGTGACTGATTCTGAGGATCAACTCACAGACAGACCAACAAGAAGCGCTTCTCCGATCAACTATTATATTCAACTTTTTTATGTGTGTAGAAAGCAATAGAGAACGGTTTCCCACTTTTTTCTGATAAAGGTTTTTGTCACTCTTCTAATTCTCAATGTGTATTAATAAAACACACCCTAGTGGTAATTGAGTTCCAAGATATAATGCTTGTCCTGATATGTAATCTGTAGTGCTATCTCAATGGTCAAAAAAGAAAAACATTATATCCCGTAGACATGGTAAAGGTTTCTTGGGATTCTTGCCAATAACTTACCCAAATGGGATTTTGCATCTGTAGTGGCAGCATGTTTCATTGATGCTATATGCTGGGTTTGGTAATTTCTTTGTTTTGTTAATATCCCTCTTGTAAAGTTTACAATAGATTAGCAAAACTTGAAAAAGTTGCTTGTTTATCGAACAAGAGATTATCAACCTTAGTCTTCCTTATTTTGTTTTGTCAAATTTATATTGTAGGGCATGCTAACCTTAGATAATTGCAAAAGCTTTCAAAAAAGATCTTTAGTAACCATACATTTTGAAGCAATACTACCTTTCCTGCCACCATAGTGAGGAGCAGTGTCCCAGAACTCGTCTCGCATCTGCATGAGCTGAGTCTTTGTAATTGGCTGAGGATGCTTCCAAGGTTTTGGCTTCCGGATCTTTTTCACAGTCCCTATTTCAATTAAAAGTTCCAATTATTACATTAGAATATCAGTCAGCATTACAATTTATGTTTAACATATCAACATATTAGTCAGGATTCAAGCTGTCAATCTGATAGCACAGGTCATTCACACACAATGGTTGAAACTAGAAACTAAAGCTATTGATTCTCACCAAATAAATAACTTGCAGCACTTCAATTAACCACACATTTCTTAGACATGTGATTGTTACTAGTCCAACTGGACTATATGTTGCATGTGTCTAGATGGTGAATGACATATATTTGAAAAGAGATGCCATGCTCACCACCTCCAATACAAGAGAGCAATACTAGTCTACATTGATCTCATTAAAAAAGGTTTAAACATTGTGGCAGTGCCTACTCTCTTGTAACTCGTGAAAAATGTCATTGCCACTTTCATGCAAACATCTGTACTTCAAAAACTCCGATACAAATTGTAATGCCCCCGCACGTTCTTGTGGTATGCAATTGAGTGAAATAGGTTGTGATTACATGTATATGACTATTTAGGCTACCAAAAATTATTAATCTGAACTGTTAGCCTTCAGTTTATCAAATTTGTAGATTGTGGATACATTAATATGAAAACGCAGCGAATGTACAGAACCAAGCAATTCGCAAGCTAAAAAATCAGCACAGAAGTAAAGCACATCAATTTACATCCATTGGAAAAAGTGATGCTCCGATTGCTCGCTAAGAACTATAATTTTCAAAACTGCAATTCCATGAAATAACTATTTGACTTAGTTTTCAGCTTATTATGGATGTATCTATTAATTGCGAAGAGAATTTATTTTGACTCCTTTTCCTCGAGGATTTTCTCGGCAACCAAACAGAAAAGAACGAGTTGGAAACAAAGAAATCAGAGAAAGGGAGAGATAATAAAGTGACCGCACCGTCGCCTTTGGTCGGTGAGGATGCAGCACAGCCCATTCCGTTTCTGTCTCGCACACGAAATCACAGCTTCTAGAGAGCGAGATTGGAAGGAGAGCTCAGAGAAGCGGAAGCTTCATTGAGACGCCGAGTCAAAGGTTTGAGAAGGTTGTGCTGATTTTATGAGTTTACAGTGTGTAAAATAAAAGAAAAAAAAGGTAAAGAAAGCTTCAGAGAGAGCGTTTTGCGGTGGGTTTTTTTTTTTTTTAAGTTCGAATTGGAAATAAAAACCCGGAGAGACAAAGAGTTAATTAATTAGTTATCGTATCACCTAATGATTGCTCAATAATAATTCATCTGGTGGTTGGTTGCCCATGTTTGTTATGGGTTGGACCGATCCGAATCCACAGTAATTATTCATTTTAATTATTAATAATTTGAGTAGGTAATATAAAAGATCTGGTCGAAAAGTTCTAAATTTATTTAGATAAACAAATCTCATTTAGGGTTTTTGACATGTGCTGGAATTATTAGTAATTCGAGCATGTAATTGCTATGTAATCTTATTATCTAGTGAGGGGAGGCAGTGATTTATTTAGTAATTATACTTAGTCCCCCTTAATTTACCACTAAATTTGTAATGTTTTGAAATCTTTTAATTTAGTTAATGTGGTTGCAGGTTTTTTTAATTTTTTTTTTTTAACAGTAGGGATTTAGGGATATTTTTATCTTTTTAAGAGTAAGACATTACAACTTGAATGGTATATTAGTATATACATTAAACAAAATCAAAAAATTGATGAGACATTGCAATAAGGATAATAGCTTGAAGGGAATAATTCTAGTTTTTTGCTGTTTATTTATTAGGTGTAGTAAATTGTTAGAAATGGGTTTAAAAACCAATAAACCCATATCAAAATTTTTATTTTTATTATTTAAAAAAAATAGAGGAAAAAAAAACATAGCATTAACAAAATATTTAAACACAAAATAATTACAAAACAATTAAAACTGTTAGGTCAAATCAGAATATTTTTTAAACAAAAAAAAAAAAGCACCATCTAAAAATTAACAAACGTTGATTCAGTTTTTTTTTTTTTTTTTTTTTCTCATTTTTAAATTTTTTAACTCAATGCTGACCTTGTCTTACGACACCCATGAAAGCAGGTGAAAGGTTTGTGTTGAGTGAAACCTCTTTGATAAGCTGTCAATATCAAGAAAAACGTTCCAATTTTAAGGATTTGTCACGACTCACGATCACAAATTATTTGTCATAGAGTACAGTACAACTTTTTGATTTTTACCTCTAATTTCTTCAGTTTCAAAGAAATAAAAAAGAAAAAAGAAAATATCTATGGCTTTAAAGCCATTCGGTCAAAACATAATTTAGAATTTTAGAGACACTAATAAAAACAACTGAATATGTCCGAAAAAAACAAATCATGTTCTTGTTTGGTAAATTAAACATTACATAACCTGTACACGTTAGATACTTTATCAATGTCTCTTAAAAACATTGATCCACTCTATGAGTTTTAATTGGTAAGAAAGATTTAAACTAATTGATAACATTAGAGAAAAAAAAAATAATAAAATAAAAAAAATTGTTCAATGTTTGAGGCAGTAACTATATTTTGAATAATAGAAAACAAAAGCCTTGTATGGTAACCATTTCTTCTCATTTCCCTAAAAAAAAAGTCAAACTCATTTATTTGTATTATTAAACAACTTTCTTTATCTTTTTTTTTTTTCCAAAAAATTCAAATTTTTTTTACCTTTATATCACTTCAATCAATTCCTTCATTATTTCTCTTCTTAAAACTCTTTCTCAAACACACAAATCTCTCATAAAAAAAAAAAAAAAAAAAAATTTAAAAAAGGCTCCATTGGTGTCCCCATTTTCATGTAAACTTTGTGCAAATAGCACAACTTTTACACTTTATTTGTTTCGGCATAATTTTTTTTTTTTTGCCTATTTATAAGTATTTGGTGGGCGTAAAATATTGATCAACTTGAAAATTTTTTTGTTGACCAAGAAAAATAACTTTTATGAGGCATAAAATAATTTACACTTCTCATCTGTGTAAATCATTTTCTGCAGTTCTCTCACACCATCAGGTAGGCAATTGTGAGAGAACCCCTTATTGAGCCTACCTACATAAGCAGGTCTCTTGTTGCCCGAACATTTGCCCAAGAAAAGGAGCCCTACAAGGGCATTCACACAATTGCTTACCCCAATTACAAGCAATATAGACACACTGCATCTCAATCCTAACTCCAAAGGCCTTCTGTTCTCACACTCTCTTCCTTCCCAACTCCTTTTTGCCATCTCTTTATTTTCCTAGCACAGCTCCTAATCAGATTACAAGAAAAATATAAGAATTGTTTGACAATTTTCCATATAAGTTAAATGTTGAAAAATATTTTTCAAACAAATGTCAAAGTTACAAACAAACAACAAAAAATAGCCACTTTTTTTTATTTCTTAAAAAAAAAAGTCCCAACAGAAATATTTTAGGCCAAAACAAACGGGCTTTAATTGGTATCATCCATGTTATTACCTTCAATCCGTCATGAAAACCAGCTTGTTCAATAAAAAAAATAGCATTTTTGGACGGCATCAACTTAACTTTTACTAGTACTAGTTTTTTAGAGTGTGTTTGGTATTGCGATTTCGAAGATAAAATTGTGATTTAAAACCAAATTGCAAAAAATTGATCGTTTGAGATTACATTGTTTAAAAATTACGATTTAAAAATGTAAAAAATTTGCATTTTCAAATCGTAGGTAAGTAGCTATTTTTTTGAAAACCCACAATTTTAAAGCTTAAACTGCGATTTTAAAAGCTAAACTACAATTTTACCAAATGTTTAAGTGCGTTTTTAAAAAATCACATTTTAAAATTGTACATTTTAAAATCACAATTTTTAAATCGTACTTTTTAAAATTGACAACCCAATCGAATTATCTGTTTTTTTTTTTTTTTTAATTTTATTCATAGTTTTTATATGGTTGACTACATAATCTTTTGTACCCGGGAAGAGAGAGAGAGAGATTACACAGACGGAGAGTTAGAGGCAAAGAAGAAGTCATGATCCCACCGAGATTCTGAAGAGGATGGAAGGGTGGGACCATGGGAGCATCCATGCATGGAAGACAAGGTTCAGCTCTATATCTTAAACCGAACGACTTTCATGTCTCATTTATATATATACTAGTTGGACAGTACATTCAATGCACATGTTTGATTTCTTGTGTTAGGTATTATTGTGATATTTAACATTAAAAATTCAATAAAGTTAATATTTAAATCTATACTAAGTGAGTTTACAAAATTGATAGCATAAGATTACAAAAGTTAGTAGATATAATGTTTAGAAAAAAAAATAAAAACTCTTAGGTAAAAGTTGATATAAATGGCACATATATATATTGTAAATACAAAAGATAGTATATGTTTTTGTTCCTAATTTACTAATATAGTAATAAGACAAATTAATACATTTCATATTATAAATGTATTTAAACCTAACCTTTGAACAATATGTAAAGTCAAAAACCTGCACATGTTATACTTGCTGGATAATCAGAACATATTATGAAAACAACTTATTTTGATCAAACAATAATAGTCATCATCCAATGCTGGTACAATCCAAGTGGGGTACTGCACTTGGCAACCCATGACTTTACAAATAAAAAAAAACGATCTTCATATCTTCACCCTGATTTGTTCCATGCAATAACCTCATAATTTTCATTCACACCTGGAGCAAAATATGTTTCAACAATAAAAAGCTTAATATATTTTGAAATGACATTTTATAAAAACCCAATTATGATCAAAACCTCTATAACATAGTAGAATAAATGATCAAAAAATCTACAAAAAAATCAAAATTTGGTATTCATACATGTTTGCATTATTAAAAATAGTTAATCACATACACTAAATCTACAACAATTCACATATAATCAGTTATGTTTCCACACAATTCAACCATATAAGATGATAAAATTCTTAACTTTGTCAAATTCCCATTGGAATTCAAACAAAGAACAAATAGGTTGTATAAATTGTTGAGCAAAATTGAGCGAAAATAATAATTAGAAAAATTAATACGACTTTAATATTTATGTGAACACTATCTTTAAGGTGATAATTGCTCTCACTTGAAAGAGTTTGTTGTCGAGTTACAAGCAATTCACCTCGATGATACAATAAAGTCACCAACTGCAAACAACAATTATGAAGTTTGTTCTTCAGATTTTTTCTCCAAAATTGTATATTTGACTTAAGAGAATAATAGAAATAAGTTATTAAAAATTCGTAATGGATAGATCTTTTATTTATAAAAATTGAAGGGTGCTTATGAAAAATTGCAACTTCTCACAATCTGCAGTTGCAAACGGTTAAGTATTACGAATCTCTCAACTTACAACAAACATGCGGTTGGCTCAGTGGTTCAAAGGTAACCCTTCAAATTAAAGGAGCAACGATTCAATTCCCTTTTGTGTCAAAAGACAAAAAAACTCAGACAAATCTCCTTATTGATTTAACTATGACGAAGAAAAAGTATGGGCAGAATAGTAAATATACACTATCAAATAAAATGGCATAATTTAAAAGGTATTCACACTTTTTATGTACTTTTTTTTTTTTTGAAGTACTTTCTATATACTTTTAGGTAAGGATATATATATCAAATTCTTGGAACTTTATGCCAAAAAATCAAACGACCAAAAATACATTAATCGCCTAATATAAAGCAAATTAGATTTAAAAAAAAAAATGTAGTTAAATATTTAAAAACTTGCACGAATAATAAATTTGTGCTTGGATGTTCAAAGTTAAATAGGAAAATACTAATCCATCTGGGAATTGAAAAGCGTTTCAGGGTCAGTCTCGGACTCCTTTCCTCCTATTGGTATATATATATATATATATATATATATATATGCGTGCTGCTGCCTATAACCGACAGTCTTTCATCTCTCTGTCATGGCACACTATTTTCCAGAGGAAATCATATGCGAAATCCTCTTGAGATTACCCGTGAAATCCCTTGTCAGATTCACCAGCGTCAACAAAGCATGGCGCTGCAAGATCACTAGTCCTACCTTCGCTTCCGCTCACCTCGCTCACACAAACCGCTCCCACAACAACAGCACTCGCCTTTTCTCCTTAAATGTTTCCCGTGATCATCAGAATTATTCCTCCAAAAAAATTACCACCATCCTCACCGCTTGCCTTGGCAAACAAGCAACAGAACAAGGCCCGTATAACAAATCATTCGAGGAATTCACAGAGTTGAGTTTCTCATACAAAAGGTTGATGCATTTTAAGGTGTTCGGTTCCTGCAATGGGTTGGTATTATTAAAGTGTTACATCGAAATGCTTATTCTATGGAACCCATTGCTTGGAAAATTTCTGACCCTTCCTGAACCCCACGATTTTGATCAGTACGAGAATTGTTAGCTGCGTTCTACTAATTGGGGATTTGGGTTTGATTCACACACAAACGACTACAAAGTGGTGAGAATTGTTTGCTTAAAGAACAATTTGGGTTTGATTTACGTTCAGGTTTTCTCACTCTCTACTGGGTATTGGAAAAGCATTAGAGTAGTTAGTGCTCCTGCATGTCGTTTAAGCAACCGTGGTCCGCAACCTTTCATCAATGGGGCTGTCCATTGGGCCGGGAGCCGACATTTCATCTTGTCGTTTGATGTAAGTAATGAGATATTTCGTGAGATAATGCTACCAGAAAGACTCACAGATCTTAACTACCCAATAATCTATTCCATCTGGGAATACGGAAAATCACTTGCGTTGTGCGTTGGCGCAACTCTTTTTCATTCTTCTTTGTGGGTGATGAGAGAATATGGTGCAGCAGAGTCATGGACCCAAGTTTTAAATTTTAATGGACTAGATATACCAAAACCGTTGGGTTTTACTAGGAGCGGCGAGGTACTATGGAAAACAGAGAGTGGAGAGCTTGCTTCATTTGATCCTAAGAGCCCCAAAACTTACAAGTATCTGTATCATAGCCTGGAAACAGAGAGTTGTGAGGGAGGCTATTGTTTTGCTGGTTCTTATGTGGAGAGCCTCGTTTTACTCAACGAATCAAGTGGAGCAAGAAGGGGAATAGCAGAAAGAAAACGAGCTAGGGAGCAACAGAGCAAAACAAAGTGGTTGACTGCATGCTTGGAACATTTGGAAGCGAAAGTGAGCAAGAAGAGGAAAAGAAGAGAAGAGTAGATTTGTTCTTAGGAATTTTTAATTGGTATTTGACTATATCTGGATTAAACATGTGTAGGTTTGCTATTTGCTACAATTTGTGATGTATCATTACATACAATGAAATGTGTACAATTTATTCATTAATTCAGACAATTTTAGGAAGCATCTTCTATATTTTTATTGTCTCTTTCAAATGTTTTCTTTATATTGTTACTGAAAATCACTCTATCTATCACTTCTATATGCTATATATATGTCCCAAAGATTTCCTTACGGTTGAGATTCTAATTTCTCACTAAAATTACTTGTTTTTCAAAGTTTTGCTCCTTATACTTGGGCAGCTTGAGTTAGTTGGAGCTTATGAGACATTAATAAATAGACCAATGACTATAAAACGTGGGAGAGTATACAGCCTTAATCTCATGTACACAAGCCGTCAAATTCTCAGCCTTTCTTATCAAATGGCCTCATATTTCCTGATTCGTCTCTCCCTCTTTGAAACACTCGAATCTCTTCACATAATCTTTGGAAAAATGAGCAAGACAAGAATTTGCAATCAGGTTGTTTGTTACAATGTTGTTGTTAAAAGTGTTTTCTAATGTGGACTACAAAGAAGACGTGGCAGGATGCAGCTTCAACTGACATTCAAAAATAGAGCTATGAAGATAATTCTGTAGATGATTTAAAATCTGTCAGTTCAATTACTTAGATCAGATATGAAGAGGCTACATTTGAATTTCATGATCTATGTGATACGAGAGGTGCTGCAACAGCAAAGACTTCATCCATCCATCCATCTTACTTGAGAGTTGAGAGTATAGATAAGATAGTTGTTTTTTGAATTTTCTGTAAGTTATCCCAACTGTACAGAATATCGAGTTCCATTCTTGTTGATGCAGATGATCTTGAGATCGTTTCGTTCTTTCTAATAAAATTCTATTTCTTTCTGCCTGTGTGTCGTCACTTAGATGTGACTTCAAAATTCTGCAATATTATCATACTTAATTGAGCTTTTGTTGGACTTTTGGTATGAAAATAGCCTGTGAAATTAAATGCAATATTTTAACTGGTGTCAGTAATTGACAATACCAGTTTACGCTTACACAAAGAATCAAAGACTTACATTACACTTGCTTCCATCTATTCAGAATATTGCTTTTATATGAAATTAGGTAAGGAAGACCATAGGTTGGGGGTTGTTGTGATTGTGATGGTGGTATTGGTGCATTTTGGTTGGTTGACTGAGTTGCTCATCTTCTTAAGGTTCTGTTGGTGATGGATTTGCCTCTCTATTTCCTTCTTAATGCCTCTTGATGAGCTGGAATTATAGAACAAAATTATTAAAAAGCAGAAAGAAAGAAAAAGAAAGAAAAAAAGCTATGGTGCTTAGACATGTCCAAATGAAATGTGCTTTGTTAATAGTTGGTAAAGTTCTTGATTTTGCTTACAAATATGTAGAGAAAATCTATCCTACCTACGCCAAGCAGTCCCACATCTTTATTCGCACACATCAGCATAAAGATGGCACACCTGTGAGTGCTGGGGTGGAACGACTTTTTGTACGTCATATTTAATACTACTAATTAACTAGTATTAATTTATATTTTATTTCTTCCACTATCTATCCAAGCTTGCACTAGAAGCATTGGCTGGCATGCTCCTTTACTTTGTACCTTCTCGGTTCAGAACTAATGGACCCTGGAATGGCCTCACTCCAAACAATAATTTGGTTAACATCTTCAGAGTACCACTCTTGGCTAAAATAGATGTACAAATAACATGTTTCATATTTAGGCGTCATTTCTAAAATAATTTGAAGTCTTGACTTCCTTATAAAAATATTTTTGGTTGTTAATTTGAATGGGCTTGAGTTTTTGATGTCAGTGATAGTAATTTTTGAGTTTTGTAAGATTTGGTGGGTGGTGTTATGAGAATTGCAGGGTGAACTTGAGCAAAATGATGATAATGATGATATAAAGGATGATTTTCGTGTTATTAAGGAACATGTTGTTTCTGTTAATGATGATAGCGGTGAAAATGTAGTCTCTACTGATGGTTGTAATGGTGAAACTGTTGTCTGTCAATGGTGATAGCTAGACTGATAGTGGTGAAAATGCTATCTCTGTCAATGGTGGTAGTGGTGAAAATCCAGCTTCTACTTTTTTTGTCCTTAATAATAGTGGTCGAAAGTGCATTTTTGTGGATGCTAGTTTTGGTGAACATGTAGTGTCAGTGGTGATAATGGTGATGCGATTGATAAAGAGTCTTGCTATGTTCATTAGAATAGTTTTTGGACCCATGCAAAACGTCCCCTCTAAATAGATTGGGTAAGACTTCAACTTTGTTGACGGTTGTGGCCCTAAGAAATTGTTTGTTGTTGATTAATATATGGGAGGGGAGTTACATCTATGAATTTAGCTTATTTGTTGTTGGGGAATATGTGGAATTGTGATGTGATATGCATCTTAACTATCTTTTGATTGTTTTGATTTGCATAATGCTGTATTTTTATTATTTAATTTATTTCTATCTCTAAAAACAAAAGTAGAAAATTCTTGGTATGATTTTGATCATGGCAAGTTCCATTTTTCCTCTGGTGAGAAAATTGCTGCTTGAATTGCAGTTTCCCAAAATAATGTATCCAAAATGGATAGTTTCTTCAATAAAGGATTTTTTTTGCAAAATAAATAAACAAATGAATAAAGGACATTAGGGGATGAGAATAAGAATTGTACATGTATTTCAAGAAATGTTCAATCAACTATGCAAAGATTTTTACTTCTTCTCATAATCATATATAATTTCAATTGACAAATCAATTGTAACCATAAGAGTGCCCTATATGCAAAAGTTGTCTCTATCATCACTAGTACTATCAAATGATTTCAACCAGCTTTATATCCATAGGTGAAAAACCCAATACAATCTCTAGTTATAAAATAAAAACAAAAACCAAAACATCGTTGGCCTCAATGCCATGTCCAATATAAATATAACCACAAGATCCCACATAACCAATAAAATCCTAAAGCTTTTAGAATAGCTACAATTAAGAAGAGTAAGCAAAACTGCTACAATGTGTATCTATCAGTCTGGCGGCACCAACAAGATCTTGACTATCACCCCGTCTTAGTTGCCTCAAGTTTTCAACCAGGGTTTTGAACTTTGCTACCTTCGCCTTTAGTGCTCCCATTTTCCTATGCATCTTTCAGTCTAGAGGTACCAAAAAAAGAGATTAAACGATGTCCATGACTTGTAAGGACGAAGTGGTAGGCTAGAGTCCCAATCCACGTACACTGCCATGCTGTTCTGAGCCCACCACTTTTGCACATGCATCATTTGGATCGTAGGTCATGCTCCCTAGTTACTTGGGTACCCCTTGCGAGTTTGGAGGCTCCTGCATTAGGACCTCCTCCATCTCAGACTGTAACCAAGTCAAGCCTTGAACAAAAAAATAGTCTACACATTAAGTTTAATGAAGAAATAAAATATAAAGTAATACTAGCTATTAGTAGTATTAAATATGACGTACAACAAATACAACAACTTCTCGTTTTCCATTGCTTGTAGCTTCTCCTTCTCGTGGTGAAATGGGCCAATTGAAACTAAATGTACCTCGAATACTCTTTCATTATTTTTGCATAGCCTATTTGGGACTCTAAATATGGAATATTGAGATGATGATGTTGGCAACATTTGCCAAATCTTTCCTTGAATTGAAGATACTATTTCTCTTGAATCTCCAATATTGGGAGATTTTGGACATTATACTATTGATGGTTCATCTTCAACGATGATAGTTCCCAGCATTCAGTCTTCCATCTGATTTCTTCTTGCCAATTCCAAGTTTTGTTTTAATAATAAGTAGAAAGAAAAAAAAAAAAGAGCTTATTTATAGTCTTCCAAAAGTATGACTTTTCAAAGAATAGTCTACGACTAAAACGAGATGAAGGCTACGATGAATGGCGTCTCATGGTCAAACGGTTGAAAAGGACTTTTGGAAAAAGAGAGGATAGACATGAAATCGGTCCTTGATCAAAGTGAGAATTAATGCTTTGTAAGCAGAAAATGTGCGTAGTGGAAGCCAAGTGGTTTGTCTCTTTAATGGTCTGAAATTGCTAATGCGGTGCCTTTTGGAACAGTGTAATAAAACAATGTGTTTTACTTGTATTGTTTTGATAAATAAAATAGTGTGTGTTTCACTTGTATGGAATCTATAACCACCATACACATTTGATAATTTGAAATGGAACAACTGATGTGCCACATTTGATAGTTTGAAATGCAAAATTTGATATATGCCTTTAGATATGCATACTTGTCATACGTTTTGATATGCTCGTCTAATTTCAGTCTTGATTTCACCTTCCTCTCAGATCCAAAATATCTCCAACCTCAAAAATGTTATTAACTCCCAGTGGTTGAATTTTGGTTTCAACTTTCATTGTGTCTAAGATATTCACATCGAATTTCCATTGGGCCACACTAGTAACTCAAGAGAATGTAGGACTGCTGAAATGGAGATATTCACATCAAACAATTCAAGCTTACATAATTACCCAAGCCCAAGAAAAAATGCAACCCAGGAAGCACACTAAGAACCATGGAGTGAGGAGCAAGGCTCCTAAATAAATGCCAAGAAGGATACAATAAATAAAGATCTCGTAATGGCCAAAAGATCTCATAACTGCCAAAAGATTTCGTAACAGCCAAAGATCATGACATCATCTGGTTGCAATGGAACGCCATGGTTACTAACCTTTTCATGGTCTGTTGCTGTGATTGATGCCATCTTCCAACCGGCCATAATCCTACCTCTAATATAGGTCCATTGCTGCTCCATTCCAATACTGTTTGGCCCAAACCGGATGTTTGATTTTCTAGTTTTTCTTCAATATTCTCTAATTGGATGATCAATCTCCAAAACGAGTATTGCATTCGCGACACCTGTAAGTAGCCGCTGGTTTTGCCTGATGCCAAAGTACAATTTGTCACAAAGATGTATGTGTAGGATTGGATAATTAGTTAAGAGTTTGGATAAACGTTAAGGCAAAACCTCGTTCTCGGGTAACACACAGATGTGTGGACATGATGGATGAGTTGGAAGCAATGGCCACTATCCTACAATTTATATAGGCACCAGGGTTTCAAAATAGATCTCGTAACCGCCAAAGATCTCGTAACAGCCAAAGATTTCATAACGGCCAAATATCATGACATCATTCGACTGTAGTGGAACGCCATGGTTACTGACCTCTCCAAGGTCTATTGCAGTGATTGATGCCATCTTCCATCCGGCCATAATCCTACCTCGAATGTAGGTTTATTGCTGCTACATTCCAATATTGTTTGGCCCAAATGGATGTTCGATTCCCCAGTTTTTCTCCAATCTATATATATATATATATATAATAGTCAAATCACACATCGATGTACTTAGAATTGCGACATGTGGTATGAACCAATATTTACTAAGTCAAAAACCGGCCAATTAACCCATCATTTTAAAAACTAAACCGATTTGAACCAGTATGAACCGGTCATTTTTAAGTTAAAAATTAAAAATCAAATTGAACGGACTCTCTCACTCTCTCTCTGACCCCCTCTATGACTCTCTCTCCCACTCCTCTCGGACTTTGTCTCCCACCTCTTACGAACCAGGACTGTCTCTCCGACACTCTCTCCCACCTCTCTATTCTCTTTCTTCCTCTGCTTGCCTTTTCTTTCTCTAACACAGGTTCTCTCTCTCTCTCTCTGTTTTGGTTTCTTTGTATTTATCTTTCTTTTCTTTTCTTTTTTTCCTTTTTTGCACAATTGAAAAGGGGCAATTTTTAATGCTGATTTGGGGTTGTCACTATACCTATTCCTCTCTCTCTCTTCGATTATGGTTTTTTCCTTCTCAAATATTTCTCACTCTTTCATGCTCAGGTACGATTTCTCTCACTCTCTCACTCTTAGAAGAACATCATGAAAGATTTTGATAGAAGGTATCGAGAAAAGAGGCCAAAGAGAGGGTATGCGCCGATTTGCTCGACACATTTCTCATGCTTTAACAATGCAGAACCGAGGCCTACACCAAGTCAATAGGTTTATCTTTTGATTGGAAGTCTCTTGTAATAGCTTTTTCTAAATTGTAGAAGAAAAACTATTATTGCAAGAGAATTGTATAAAGGATATGTATGAATGATGGGTTGTATTGAATGAGAAAGTGGACTGAGTTTTTACAGGGATATATTCGAGGATATCTCGGCCTCCATAGTTACAACTACTAGACTGAAGTTCTTTTTTCTACCTTCTCTTCCGTTAGGGCTTGGCTTTATACTCAGCCACTACTCTCATACAAGTGGCCCATTTTTCTAACAAACTCCTAACAGCCCAACAACTCTAACAGTCAGCCACTCAACCCACTCGTAACCAAATTACAAAACGCAAAGTGTAATGAATGAAACGCATATTACATTTTACAAATTCCCAAAGTATCCTTATCAGTTGATTACAGCTGCCTTCCATTATTTCTTCAGCCATGCGATACTTGACACGTGGATTTCGATACTTGTGCTGAGCTTCTATTTAACGGCCAAGTTAATCTTCAACCTTCAGAACTCATCTTCTCCCTTCTAGAACTCTAACCAGCAGAAGACATGTTCACCAACATGTCTGATGCACGTTACATTCCCTTCCCCTTTTAAAGCACCTTGTCCACAAGGTGAGGATAAAGTTCGCGGAGCTTCCATAAAAACTCCCATGAATTATCTTCAGATGTAGCCCCTTTCCATTTGATTAAGACCTCCGTTACCGCACGATGGCCTTTGTGGACCATACGGTGATCGATGATGGCTTCGGGTTCAGGCTTCAGCTCACCATTCCCATCAACCAGTGGAAGAGTGGGAAGCGGATTGATCTGGGTACCCAGCTTCTTCTTGAGACAGGACACATGAAAGACTGGGTGAATCCGTGAATCAGTGGGTAATTGAAGCTGATATGAAACTGAACCGATGCGGCTAAGCACTTGGAAAGGTCCAAAAAATCGAGGAGAAAGCTTCATGTTTTTGCGCATGGCGATCGTTTTCTAACGGTACGGCTGTAACCGAAGGTAAACCCAATCCCCTATTTGAAATTCCCTTTCAGTTCTTCTTTTATCAGCCTGAGATTTCATTTTGTTTTGTGCTACCTTGAGATTTTCCTTTAAGAGATTAATAAGAGTGTCTCTATCACGCAGATGCCTGTCAACTGCTAAATTAGCAGTGGTTCCTGGTATGTAGGATAGTAAAGTGGGAGGATTGTAGCCGTAGAGAGCTTCAAATGGTGTTGTTCCCGTGGCAGAGTGATGGTTAGTGTTGTACCACCATTCAGCCATGGATAACCAAGTACTCCATTGGTTAGGTTTAGCTCCTGAAAAACATCTCAAATAGCCCTCGAGGCATTTGTTCAAAGCTTCAGTTTGGCCATCTGATTGGGGGTGATAGGCTGAACTAAGGGCTAGTGTAATCCCTTGTAATTGGAACAACTCTCTCCAAAAAGAGCTTGTGAAAATAGGATCCTTATCAGAGACGATTGTTTTAGGCATTCCATGTAACTTTAGGATATTGGACAAAAACACTTGAGCAACAGTGGTTGCTGTGTAGGGGTGTTTGAGAGGAATAAAATGGGCATATTTTGTCAAACGGTCAATGACAACTAGAATAACCGTGAACCCAGTAGACTTAGGTAATCCTTCCACAAAATCAAGAGATATATCAGCCCATACCTGTGTAGGAATTGGTAGAGGTTGGAGTAGCCCTAGAGACTGGATCAGCTCAGGCTTGTTCTCTTGACAAATGGAGCATTCCCTGACATAGGTTTTAATATCCTTTCTCATGCCATGCCAGAAAAAATCTGATTTAGCTCTATGGAGAGTTTTATGATAGCCAGAATGCCCTGAAGTAGGATTGGAGTGAATATACTCCAAAATTTGGTGCTTGAAAGGAGAATCCTTGACCACAAATATTTTCCCTTTTCTTAGGATAAGGCCTTGTTGTAATGAATAGCCCTTTGGAATCTTGATCCCTGATTGCAAGTCTGATAACAAAGTCATAGTAGTAGGGCATTGAAGATAGCTTTGCTTGAGTTCCTCAATCCAATCCAGATTAGGAAAAGAAATCAATGAGATAGTAATATCTTCAGTCTCACTTAGGTCTTCAAATTTTCTGGATAGGGCATCAACAACCCTATTGTCTTTTCCTTTTTTGTACTCAATAGTGAAGTCATAACCTAGCAATTTGAAAAGCCATCTTTGTTGGGAAACCGTGCCTACCTTCTGTTCCAGCAGAAATTTTAGGGATTGTTGGTCTGTTCTGACTTTGAATGATTGACCTAAAAGATATGGTCTCCATTTTTGGACTGAAGATACCAAGGCCAATAGTTCCTTCTCATAGGTAGATAGTAATAAAGCCTTGCCCTTCAAAGCTTGACTGTAAAAAGCTATGGGCTGCCCTTCTTGCATCAACACAGCCCCAATTCCATTTCCACATGCATCACATTCAATTGTAAATGCTTTAGTAAAATCAGGAAGCCTCAATACTGGAGGATTAATGACTACCTGTTTGAGATGGTTGAAAGCCATAGTAGCTTGATCATTCCACTTGAAGGAGTTTTTCTTCAACAATGCTGTCAGGGGTGCAGCTATGCTACCATAGGACCTTATGAACTTCCTATAGTAACCAGTTAAACCCAAAAACCCTCTTAGTGCCTTGATGGTTTTGGGTAGAGGCCACTGAATCATTGAGTCCAGTTTTGATGGATCAGCTCTAACCCCATTTTTTGAAATTAAGTGGCCCAAATAGTCAATCTCATTAACAGCAAATCTACACTTAGATTGTTTGGCATAGAGCTGATGTTGTTGTAATACTTCCAAAACACACCTCAAGTGAGCACCATGGTCCTTTAAATTATGACTGTAGACCAAGATGTCATCAAAAAATACAAGAACAAATCTTCTTAAAAAGGGTTTAAAAACTTCATTCATCAAACCTTGAAAGGTTGAAGGAGCATTGGTGAGGCCGAAAGGCATCACCAAAAACTCATAACAACCTTCATGGGTTCTGAATGCTGTTTTCTTCACATCCTCAGTCTTAACCCTTATTTGATGATACCCGGATCTCAAATCCAATTTAGAAAATACTTCTGCCCCAAATAATTCATCAATTACTGGAATGGGGAATTTGTCTTTCACTGTTTCTTGATTCAAAGCCCTGTAATCAACACACATTCTCCAACTTCCATCTGCTTTTCTTACCAAAAGAACAGGTGAAGAAAATGGACTTTGACTGTTTTTAATCANTCCTCAGTCTTAACCCTTATTTGATGATACCCGGATCTCAAATCCAATTTAGAAAATACTTCTGCCCCAAATAATTCATCCAGTAATTCATCAATTACTGGAATGGGGAATTTGTCTTTCACTGTTTCTTGATTCAAAGCCCTGTAATCAACACACATTCTCCAACTTCCATCTGCTTTTCTTACCAAAAGAACAGGTGAAGAAAATGGACTTTGACTGTTTTTAATCACCCCAGAATTAAAAGATCCCTAACAATTGTTTCAATTTCAATTTTTTGGTAATAGGGATATCTGTAAGGTCTAACAGAGATGGGGGTAGTTCCTAGTTTAAGTAGTATTTGATGATCATGGGTTCTAGGAGGAGGTAACCCCTTAGGCTCCTCAAACACTGTCTTGAACTCATCTAGTAAGAGTTTAATAGATTCAGGAAGGGTTTGGGATGGCTTATTTTCAATGGCATTCATAAGCTGCAAAACAATCCCTTTGTTCCCCAAACATGAAGGTTTTAGAAATTTAGGTCCATCCTCCATTGTTAATTCAGTGGGATTTAGCCCAGTCAGAACAATTTGCTTACCCCCAATTGTATACTGCATAGTTAACTTCAAGAAATCCCACAAAACAGGGCCTAAAGTTCTTAACCATTCAATGCCTAATACAATATCACAACCACCCAAAGTGATAACATAAAAATCAGTATGGATGATGTTACCTTGCACCTTTAGATTCATATCATGGCATCTACCTTCAGCTTGAATCTTATCACCATTTGCAATGTTAACTTGTACTGTTTTTGTAGGCCTGATACATACTCTGGCTAGCTTTGCCACTGCAGCATCCATAAAATTATGGGTGCTTCCAGAGTCTATGAGAATGACCACCAATTGACTACCCAACAAACCCACCAATCGCATTGTTTTGGGACTTAAGGATCCAGAGATCGCATGCAGTGAAATTTCAGGTTCCAAAGCAGAATGCTTTTCAGGTAACATCAATAACTCCTCTCCAGTATTTGATTCATAAAATACTTCTTCACTGTGCTCCTCTTCTTGCAACTCAAAACCCTGCATCATATAGATTTTTGGATTTTTACAATGATGAGAAGGGTTCCATTTTTCATCACATTAGTAACACAAACCCTTTTGCCTTCTTTCCCTCATCTGCTCAGGAGAAATTTTATGGATTGGAATAGTTGAATGAGGTGATTTCGAAAAAGAGGCAATTTGTTGATTCCCTGGAGTAGCAGTCGATGGATTAGACCACTGTTGTGGTCTTCCATTCCCCATAGAAGTGCTAAACTGCTTATAAGGTTTCTTAGTACTAACAATGTATTCTTCTTGAAGCTTTGCTAGACCAAAAGCTGCAGGCAGAGTTGTAGGGTTTAACATTCTTAAAGGTAATCTGATCTCATCCTTTAGACCACTAAGATAGCAACTCAATTTATTATCCATTGATAAGTTCCTGATTCTATTGGACAGAGATTCAAACTGGGCAGTGTAAGAAGCCACAGATGAATGCTGCCGCAGTCGAGTCAAAGACTCCATTGGATCATCATAGGCTGGTCCAAATCTATTAAGCAAGGCCTGGGTAAAAGTTCCCCAAGATGAAAAAGAACCAGCTTCATCTGCTGCTTGAAACCAAATGAGGGCATCACCCTCCATATGGAATGAAGCCATACGAATTCTTTGGAATTCAGGAGTTGGGTAATAAGTAAAAAACTGATTTACCTTATAAATCCAAGCTGATGGATTATCACCTTCAAACTTTGGAAAATCCAGCCTTAAGGTACATGAATGTATGTGCCTTTCTCCCCATCCATTTCCTGCCTCCTCAAATTCCTCCCCCTGCCTTCTATACTCATGAGGAACTCTGTTCTGATGTGGAAATTCACCATTTTCAGGATGGATTCTGGGCTGGCCTGGAAGATCAGGACCTTGACGAACTTGTTGATTTTGGTTGGTAAGTACTGTCTTAATCATCTCTTGCAACTCTGTTAATTGCGCCTGAGTATCCAAAGCCTGCTTCTGCTGATTTTCTGCCAAAAGATTGTGATTAACAGCACTCTGTTTCTGGTTTTCTTGCAGATTTTTCACTGCTTCAGACAACTGAGCCAATCTTGTGCCTTCTGTCATTGCAAGATCGTTGGCAATCTGATACCAATTGGAATAGCTTTTTCTAAATTGTAGAAGAAAAACTATTATTGCAAGAGAATTGTATAAAGGATATTGTAAAGAGAAATATATGAATGATGGGTTGTATTGAATGAGAAAGTGGACTGAGTTTTTACAGAGATATATTCGAGGATATCTCGGCCTCCATAGTTACAACTACTAGACTGAAGTTCTTTTTTCTACCTTCTCTTCCGTCTGGGCTTGGCTTTATACTCAGCCACTGCTCTCATACAAGTGGCCCATTTTTCTAACAAACTCCTAATAGCCCAACAACTCTAACAGTCAGCCACTCAACCCACTCGTAACCAAATTACAAAACGCAAAGTGTAATGAATGAAACGCATATTACATTTACAAATTCCCAAAGTACCCTTATCAGTTGATTACAGCTGCCTTCCATTATTTCTTCAGCCATGCGATACTTGACACGTGGATTTCGATACTTGTGATGAGCTTCTGTTTAACGGCCAAGTTAATCTTCAACCTTAAGAACTCATCTTCTCCCTTCTAGAACTCTAACCAGCAGAAGACATGTTCACCGACATGTCTGATGCACGTTACATCTCTCTAAGTTTGGGGAAACACAAGATTTTGGAAGTCAATTGATTTTTATTTTTCTGTTGTCACTTTTGCTTTGGTTGTTGTCTTAGAAAATATTATTGAGAACAAAGTATATTATTCCAGGTTTTTCTGTTTTTCATGATTTTTCTATTTTGATTTGTTTATTTGTTTTTTATTTTCCTTGGATGAGTTCTGAGTCATAGCGACAGTAAAATTTGGATAGAGACTCTGATAGCAGTATTTTCAACTTGGTACAGGTATTTATTGATTGAGGGACAATTATACTTTAACATGAGTGCCACTTTTAGATTTATTACAAATAAATCAGTCTATTAGAATTTTTGGTCAAAACCTAAGTGTCGCAACCCTCATGTTTCTGGCTTTACTGTGGTAAAAATTTGATGACAACGGGATTTAGGGCTTTGAATTGCTTCGGCTTTGTTCCACTGGTAGACGTGGATTGTCTTTACTCTTGAAAAAATTGTGGACAAGATTTTGATTGTTGCTAATTTGCTCTTCTTTATGGTGTTTGTTATGAAAAAACTAGAAATGTGATATGTGCCAGTGAATCATTTGTTGGATAGTTGAGTTTGAGGGTTGCTGATTTTCTTAGTTTGCTAGGGATAAATTTACCAAAAATCTATCTGCAGTATCTCTACATTTTTTTTTGTTAGTTATTACCAAAAAAAAAAAAATTGACGTGAGATCACCATAGAGTTCTACAAGAACATGAATGCCAAATTGCAGTAGATCAAGAGAACCAAGTAATTCTAAGACTATTGTCATTTGTTTGAAACCACTTTTGGAGAGAAAGATAGTCATCTATTCTCTGTTACCTTGGATTTTACATTTGTTAATAGACAATTATACATTAGTTTACATCTTTACATGCAATTTAGTATGACATGGGTCAATGAATTTGTTGGATAGTTGAGTTCAAGGAGGTTCTGAATTCATTCACATACCTGTGGCTTACCTCAATGCTATCGATTGCATGTGGGTCTCTGGAAGGCTATGTTTTCGGTGAGTGAAAACTTGAGTTTTGTTTGCTTGGTGAGAAATTGGAGGAAATAGAAAGAAAAATGAGGTTTTTAGGTCCTTTTTTTGTGTGGGTTTGATATAGTATTAGTTATAGGATTTGTCAATATCTTTGAATTAAGAAAGTAATCCTTTTGTTTGGTTGCTCATAAAGGAAAGAGGTTTTGAATTGTACGTCTATGTTGTTTGATTTCAAATATATTAGAAATTTGGGCGATGTATGTCTATATATGTGATGTGATGTGAGAACTTTTTGGTTTCTGCATTATGAATTGGGGTTGTTTTAATATTAATGTGAGAGATATGCTTCGTATTGCCTAAGTAAATTGAACTTGAGTATATTGCTTGGAATTATAAGATTGTAGTTTCTTTTTTCTACAAAGAAACTTTTCTCAGGTTAATGATTGTGTATTGCTGGGTTTGTTGTGGGATATTAATTTTATTTGTAAATTTTGATATTTTTGGTTTGGTTTCTTTGTATGATTTTTAAGAAGCTTGGCATTCTATCTATTTTATGAAATATGTCCATAAAATATGATTTCCAGGTCGAGGGGAGATCTCCTATACTTGCTATAAGTTCAATGAGTTTGTTCCTTAAAGACATCAGCTTGTATAGGCCAATATGACCTGCATCTTTCTGAAATGACTATGGGGGAAACACTTTACTTCTCAACACAGTGTCAGGGCATTGGGGGAAGAGCAGGTAGGCTTTGTTTTGCATCTTATGGCCACAATCACACTTTTATGAAATTAGGTTGATCTAATAATAATTTTTCACTAACATTGTTCAAAAACCATGGTTTCATGCAATAGAATGAGTTCACTGCTGCAATTTGTTTCAAACCCATTTAGTGCATAATAATGCTAGAAATCATAATGTTGGGGCTCTTATTGATGTATTTTCTGCAATTCCAGCAGTTTGCTGATAAATTTTTCATTTAATCACAATTCATTGATGTTGGAACCTTTCAAAAAATAAAAAATTGACCTATTAAAAACTACTTCACATGTTTATGATTAATGTTGCTAAACATTAAATTTGTGTAAGTCATTAATAGGTCAATGTAGATAGCCCTAAAGTTCAAGGGTTGTTTATATTCCTATTTATTAACCATTCATACTATTTTATAAATTAGTCTATTGTAATTGTATACATATATGCTTTTGTTGGTTATTTTCTTTGGCTCAAACCTCTACTTTGAATTGCCCCGGTTTGGTGGAATTTTTTATGGGCATGTGTTGTCTTGGATTTAAGTTTTGGCATCTCTCTCATGCCCATTTATATTTTCTAATGTAATTTTACTTATGACAAAATAAATTGTTACTTGATTATGGTTGGACAGATAAAAGGGTAAGTCTTTACTGGAAGGAATTAATTACTCTAACTCAGAAAGTTTGAAGCTATCAAAGTAGACTTAGGTTCTTCTTCAACTACCATCAGTAAAGAATGTGGATGAACGAGATGTAAATGTAATTTATCTCTTTTGATATGAATCTGGCAGAGCTAGGTGCTTGACTTCCTATCTTTTCTTCTTTACTTTTTACTATTATTATTATTATTATTAAAATTATTTTTACTTTTTTACTATTTATACTATTTTATAAATTAGTCTATTGTAATTGTATAATATATGCTTTTGTTGGTTATTTTCTTTGGCTCAAACTCTACTTTGAATTGCCCCGGTTTGGTGGAATTTTTATGGGCATGTGTTGTCTTGGATTTAAGTTTTGGCATCTCTCTCATGCCCATTTATATTTTCTAATGTAATTTTATCTTATGACAAAATAATTGTTACTTGATTATGGTTGGACAGATAAAGGGTAGTCTTTACTGAAGAACTATACTCAGAAAGTTTGAAGCTATCAAAGTAGACTTAGGTTCTTCTTCAACTACCATCAGTAAAGAATGTGATGAACGAGATGTAAATGTAATTTATCTCTTTTGATATGAATCTGACAGAGCTAGGTGCTTGACTTGCTATCTTTTTTCCTTTACTTTTTACTATTATTATTATTTATATTAATTATTTTACTTTTTTACTATTCTTTCTCAAGACCTGTTTCTTGAAAATATTTTAAATTAAAATAATAATAATAATAATATAATAATAATAATAATAACTACACATAGTGCGGGTTATATTGGTATTAAATATAACCAGTATCACACCAATAATATTAGAAATTTCTGCTAATTTTCTATTAATGTTTTGACATTCAGAATCCAAGTTTATTTTTACTATTTTTTTTTTCTTTATTTTTATCATTTTAAACTACTCCATTTGTATGAGTCTTTAATAGAAAGAAATTACAAAAATTGTATGTTGCTACCATTTTTTT
The DNA here is from genome assembly GCA_900184695.1 of Betula pendula. Taxonomy (NCBI): domain Eukaryota; kingdom Viridiplantae; phylum Streptophyta; class Magnoliopsida; order Fagales; family Betulaceae; genus Betula; species Betula pendula. The sequence continues at coordinate 34,962 of FXXK01001848.1, forward strand.
TAATGATTAAAGATCACCGAAGTAATGTCTAAAACCCAACGATTCGAGGCAATGATAAAGAATCCTAAAACTTCTTATGGAACACAAATTTTAACATGTTTTAATTGGTGATTCTTCTTTCCGTCTTTTTTGAAAGTTCAATATATGTTAACGTTCCAAAATGGAGGGAAAAGTAGTGAATGTGATCAAGTTCAATGCAAAGGGACTAAATTTGTTGAATGGACAGCTCACTCTTTCTAACATAACTAATGTGTTAATTATTTGAACTTGAGGTTATAGGATTTATTTGATTGATTAACTATTAGTGACCCTCTCTTTTTTTATATTTATAAAAAAAAATATTTTGTTTGTTTTGCTTCGTGTTTCTTTCGAATGTTTAGAATTATATGGGTTTTATAATTTGTATTAAAATATAATTGGGATCACACTAACAAAGATTCTTGCGAACTTTCTATTTATTCTTTGATAATTACAATCCAAGTTTTTTTTTTTTTCTAACTATTTTTTTCTTTATACTTTTCATTTTAAACTACATCTATGGGAACAAAGTTTTTAATATATTTTAATTTATATAGATTAAACTAAAATTAAGGGTTTTATGATAGTAAAATTTTCTGTGATTTATACATTCATACAATATTCTATATGTGATTGTGTCACTATATTCAGTAATGTACTATGTATAACCTGTAGTATGTCTTTTTTATAAAAAAAAAACAAAAACAAAAAGAAAAAAGATGCATCATTATTTTTTTACACCTTTTTAAACTTGTAATGAAAAGAACGATGGATATGCGTTTAAGTTTTGAAATTAAACTATAATGAAAAATTTCATGCATAAAGTGGGTTATGAGCTAGTATTCTCTAATTGGAGGATCAATCTCTGGAACGAGTATTGCATTCGTGACACCAATAAGTGGCCGCTGGTTTTGCCTGATGGCAAAGTACAATTTTTCATAGTGATGTCTATGTAGGATTGGATAATTAGTTAAGAGTTCAGATAAACGTTGAGGCAAAACCTCGTTTTCGGGTAACACACAGATGTGTGGACATGCCATTTCTTCCCCTCGCATTAACAGAAAAAGAAACAAACGTAGCAGAACTGTATTGTTTGGAAGGAAAAATATATCCAGGAGGCTCCATTCTCAAAGAAGATCGATCGATGAATTTGGAAGGGATGGCCGCTATCCTATAAGTTTGCATAGGCGTTTGGTTTCAAAATAGACTATACAAGCTTCATTCTCAAAAAAGATGGATGAATTGGAAGTAATGGTTGCGTACATACCTTGAGCAGTTTATATTAGGCGCTAGGGTTTCAAATAGATCTCGTAACCGCAAAGATTTCGTAACAACCAAAGATTTCGTAACGGCCAAAAATCATGACATCATCGACTGTAGTGGAACGCCATGGTTACTGGCCGCTTTAAGGTCTGTTGCAGTGATTGATGCCATCTTCCATCCATCCATAATCCTACTTGAATGTAGGTCCATTGCTGCTACATTCCAATATTGTTTGGCCAAACTGGATGTTCGATTCCCCAATTTTTCTCCAATATTCTCTAATTGGAGGATTAGTTTTTGGAACGAGTATTGCATTCATGATACCAGTAAGTGCCGCTAGTTTTGTCTGATGGCAAAGTATAATTTATCACATACATCTTTGTGTACGATTGGATAATTAGTTTAAGAGTTCAGATAAATGTTAAGGCAAAACCTTGTTCTCGGGTAACACACAGATGTCTGAACATGCATTTCTTCCCTTCGCATTAACGGAAAAAGAAACGAACACAGCGTAACTGTATTGTTTGGAAGAAGAAGGTATCCAAGAGCGTCCATTCTCAGAAAAGAATTGATCAATGAATTTGGAAGGGACGACCGCTATCTTATAGGTTTATATAGGCGCTAGGGTTTCGAAATAGACTATCTAGGCCCCATTCTTAGAAAAGATTGATGAATTGGAAGGGATGGCCGCTATCCTACAGGTTTATATAACCGCTATCCTCGATCTCGTAACAGCCAAAGATTTTGTAACGGCCAAAGATCATGACATCATCCGGTTGTAGTGGAACGCCATGGTTATTGACCTCTCCAAGGTCTGTTGTTGTGATTGATGCCATCTTCCATCTGGCCATAATCCTACCTCGAAGTAGGTCCATTGCTACTCCATTCCAATATTGTTCGGCCCAAATCAAATGTTTGATTCCCCAGTTTTTCTCTAATATTCTCTAACTGAAGGAGTCTCCGGAACAAGTATTGCATTCGCAACACCAATAAGTGGCCACTGGTTTTTTTTTTTATGGCAAAGTACAATTTGTCGCAGACATCTTTGTGTAGGATTGGATAATTAGTTAAGAGTTCAGATAAACGTTGAGGCAAAACCTCGTTCTTGGGTAACACACAAATGTGTGGACATGCCACTTATTCCCCTCACATTAACAGAAAAAGAAACGAACGTAGCAGAACTGTATTGTTTGGAAGAGAAAGGTATCCAGGAGGCTCCATTCTCATAAAAGATTGATCAATGAATTTGGAAGGGATGGCCGCTATCCTATAGGTTTATATAGGCGCTAGGGTTTCCAAATAGACTATCCAGTCTCCATTTTGAGAAAAGATTGATGAATTGGAAGGGATGGCCGCTATCCTACAAGTTTATATAGGCGCTATGGTTTCAAAATAGAGTATCCAGGCTCTATTCTTAGAAAAGATGGATGAATTGGAAGGGATGGCCACTATCCTACAGGTTTATATAGGCGCTAGGGTTTCAAAATAGAGCATGTGTTTGCCTTAGTATAACCTAGCATGGTGTGGTTAGCCACGCCAGGTCAGACCTTTTTTAAAAAATAAAAAATAAAAAATTGAAAACCAAAACGCATATCAGACCCCATTTCCCCCAAAATTCCCCATTTCATTTTTCCCGCAAAAATGTGAGGTACAAACCTCACAAATGCACTCACAACAATAAATTTGGGTCAATGTGGAAGAACTTCACAAGTGAGAAAAAAAAAATTGTGACATTAGTAACGTTTGCTAGAAAGTCCACATATGGTCTTTAGAATTAGATGTTAGTAACGTTTAAAAATAATCTGTTAGTTTCTTTGAATAGACTACGTATTCAGTTTTAAAACTTATCCCTTTTAATTTTTACCGTCTGTTTTTTAACAACAAATATGTTGTTTTTTAATTTACATCACTGAAGTCGGATTCCTTTTTCAATATTGAGTATTCTTCTCACAAATTAGCTTTTTCAGCCTTTTTTAGGCAAGTAATATCTCTTCAGCTTTTTTGTTTGTTTATTTGTTTATTTTCTTTTTTTTTTTTTGGACATCTCATTAGTATGTTCCCCCAATATGGTAGCCTACGTCTCATCAGTATCTTCCCCCAATGTTGTCAAAGAATCGAAAGCGCCTACGTCTCAGTAGTGGCTCTATTAGCAAGAAAGTTCATTAATGAGCTCATAATATAGTATATTGAGATATTACTCAACTCAAATGCTTAACTTAAGAATTATGTGGGACACAAATTATACATTATTTACTCTTTTTACATCTTAACAATGTGGGACACAAACTATACAAGTGCACTCATAACACATTTTCACCCTTATCACCATTGATAGAGATTGCATTTTCAACATTACAACCATCATTCGCAAAAACCACATTTTCCTTAATAACATTTGAATCATCCTTATTATCTCCATCATTTTCCTCAAGGTCACCCTACAATTCTCATCACACAACCCAAATAATACAAAACCCAATTTTCACCTACCAAGGCGGGTGACAACTGAGTCACACCAAAACAATAATGATAAATTAAAAAAGAAAAAAGAAAAAGATAATAAGAGTTTCCAATTTATGAGTTGCAAGCTAGCAGCTTTTCAAATTGAGCTTTCTAGAAACGGACATTGAAAGCCCATGCTAATCAAAATAGTTTAATTCCTCTCCATATATCGTCCTTTTGAATGACAAGACTAAAGTAAAGAATCTGATCGTTTGTAGGAACGTTCGATCATCAATTTTTCTTTTTCTATTTGTTTTCCTCCTTTATATAGAATTAGTATGGACTCCCTTGTTAACTATATATTCAATATCACTCTAAAAAGACTAGTTAATTTGAAATTTTTATAAAATCAATTATAAAGCTCAATTTCACTTAGTAAATAAGTAATGTAAGATTTAACACTCACGAGCATCTCTTATAAACCACCGGCTCTTTATATGAGTTACTCATCTTCCCGATATAATACCGAGGTGTTACACAATTAGTACTCCTTCTATAAGATGTTGAATTCGTGCTTAAAGTCAATAAGATACTTCCAAGATATTCTCAGTGCAAGAGACATTAGATGTTGACCCCTTATAAAAGTGATAGTCCCTAACAATATCTTTAAAATTTAACTCTATAAGACTAAAATCTTTGAGGACAACCCAATGAACTTCTTTTTTTTTTATTAAAAAAAAAAAAAAGACCTATTAAGAATCATAGTAGTAGCTTTAAAATTTAATTTTGGGTAGTCAGTGGAATGCATACCAACAAGTCATGCAAAATATGAACAAAGGATCTCAAGTAAATATTAAGGTTTTGTGCGATTACCAAGGGAATTCTTCTTTAAAACTCTTTCATTTTTATTTGTCTTTCTAGAACCCTTATGTCAATTAAATACATTTATATCTTGAGCATGAATTGTTCTAACGCAGGGTTAATGGTAGGGCTGGCAAAATGGGTTGGCGAGTCAAGTTCGGGTCAACCCGCTTGACCCGCCAACCCATTTAATGTAAAGCCGAACACGACCCGTTTATTAAACGGGTTGACATGATATAACCCGTTTAATAAACGGATTTAACACGACACAACCCGTCAACTCGTTTAGTTGTCGGGTCGGGTAAATCCAACCCGACCCGCAAATCAGCCACAGAGACAGAGACAAGAGAATCAGAGATCCTGAAATGCCGGAGACGCCGTGAGACAGAGATGGAATGAGGGATGCAGAGCAAAGACGTTCTGGAGACGAGCAATAGAGAAAGAGACCGAGACGTGCTGGAGACGCGTGAGACGGAGAGAGAGAGAGAGAGATACCACCGAGGATTATCAACAGAGAGGCTATGAGAGAGGGAGATCGAGCGGCCGTGTGAGAGAACTGAGTGGCCATAAGAGAGAAAGGGAGATCGGCTGTCGGTGGCTGTGAGAGAGAGAGGGAGATCGAGAGAGATGGAGTCTGCTCACTGCTCAGTCTGAACTGGAGATGGAGATCGAGAGAGATGGAGATAAGGATGGAGCTGAGGAGGACTGGAGGAGAGGAGCTCGGCGGCGTGAGAGTGTGAGAGAGAGAGGAAAATCGAAAAAACTTCAAAAAAGGACAAAGAGACAGGTCACGGACTCACCAGTCAGACTTTAGGTTTAGGTTTTTAGCTTTTAGGTTTTTATGTAAAAAAAAAAAAGGTTAACGGGTTGACTTATCTACTAAACGGGTCATAAATGGGTTGACCCATTTTGACCAGAACCCGGTAACCCCAAATTCAAACCCGCTATTTTTGTGTCGTGTTCGTGTCAGGTTTGTAGGTCATATCAAAAATTGTCACCCCTAATTAATGGTACTTTCAAGCCTTTTGGTAGAAGTAGAGCTTTTAAACATATGTGGAAAATGATATGAGAAGGGTGTTTGTAATCTATCTACCACCATCTAATGTGGGACTAACTTTTGAAAAAAAAAAAAAATCAATAGCAAATATTGGCTCATATGTGTTACCAATAGATATCAAGAGCTGTTTGGAAACCCAAAACTCTAGCAAATTAAGGAAACTATTTTTTAGTAAGAGTACGTGCTAACATACGCTGAGCTGCTCAACTGGAAAATAGAAATATACAGCATGGGAGACCATATTTTAGGGCCAAACTAGGGCCCGTTTGGATAGGACGCTAGGTCATGCCTATTAATCATCTCTGAATAGGCATTAATCACGGTAAGATTGCTTGTACTTTTTGCAATACTATTTTCAAACCTCTTTGGGATGGGTTAGGACGCTAGGTCATGCCTTGAAGAGTTGTACACCTCATGCTAGAGACAACAATTTGAAGGTTTTTATTGTGTAGCAGTATTTTTATTGTGTTGCTTTTATTTTTTTAGCTTTCATGATTTTTTGTACGTACTTGAATAGCACATTTGTGTTTTTTTTTTTTTTTTTTATTGAATTTCATTTATTTATCCCAAAAAAAAATAATCTTTCACCAAATAAACTAAAAAAGAAAAACAAACATTATTAAAGAGTTTCGAACACGGCTAACAGAGGGAATCGATGTACTTGACCAAAATATTCACATGTGGTATTATATGTTTTTTCGAGCTTGAGACCATATAACTTCGATTGCAAATTATGCAGGGTTTTTCCTGTAATCTTTTTTCTATTCAATTAGAGAAAAATAAATAAATTATGCAGGGTTAAACAATTAAAATTCAATGCCACAATTTATCTGAACAGAGAAGGAAGGTCAACCAACATTGGAAAGAGGAGTATCAACTCTCACAAGTCACAACTATCCCAGAATTCCCAACATTTCCATTCCACTTTGACCTACCGGTCCTACAAGCTGCATAGAATATAAAGAAAAGGAAAAATCAAATTCAAACATACTGGATATTTTTATGGAACATTTGAAGAACAATATCATTACTCAATAAAGGTCCAATTTATAAGGTTCACAGAGAAGTAAAAACTGATCGGCGATAGTAGCTTATGTAGAGTCTGGTTTTGTATTTGACTTGGTACAACGATAGAAGTGTTATGGTTTAAATTTTTTCTTTTTTTTAGGCTTAGTCCTTCTATTTGGAAATTTTTTTACCCATTTCGGTATTTCTAACCCAGTTGATAGCCCTTTTATAGTCGCTTCTGTTTTTGGATTTTGTCTTGTTGGGATTGACGCCTTCTTGTACTGTTTCTCCAAAATAGTGAAATATCGTTGTAACTCGATGGATGTAGTTTTTAGTAGTGAACCACGTAAATCTCTGTATTGTGTAATCGTTTATTTTATTTTTTTTTTCTCTGTTTCTCTTTCGTGTCTCATTGGTATTGAAAAATATGAGGAATTTTTCCTAACAGGCCATCATAAAAACAACTTGCATGTAGCCAAGAATGAAAGCAATGATCCTCTGAGGTTACAAATGGTCGTTCATGGTAAATGTCCCAAGACACCAGGTAGGAACTGTTACTACAGTAACTACATTAATTACTGTCTCAATAACAAAATTATTCTCAATTAATAAGTTAAGGAAATAATATTATATCGATCATTATAAGATTTATATCTTATGCAAGTAAAGTACTTAATGGCTTCGGAAATCATAGTAGAGGTAAAAGAAAAGGTTGTTGAAATTTAGAAATGAAGAAATTCACTTTGTTATTTAATATTGTTTATATATATATATATAATTGTAAATGTGTCGCGCCTGAGTTAAAGACCGTTGAGTACAACCGTGGCGGTCAAGAAATCCTTTAGGAAGGCGGAAACGCCCAATCTTTCTCCTATAAATCCTTGAGAAAAACATTCACTTCTCAACCCCCCCATGTTCGTATTGTTCATTCCAATTACGTTTCCATGGCTCTCCTACGATTTCCTCTATTTCCTTTTCCCCTGCTTCGTAAAATTGAATCCTTGAGAAAACTGTTGAGGAAGGACAAAATAGTCCCCGGGAGCGAAGCAAGTTTGAAGATGGTTTGCGGAGCGTTCTACTTACCCAAAGAAAATCCGCTCAGCCCTGAAGGCGAGGACGCTTACTTTGTTTGTGACGACAAGAAGGCCATTGGCGTCGCTGATGGTGTCGGTGGTTGGGCTGAGATGGGTGTGGACGCCGGCGAGTATGCGCGAGAACTCATGATTAATGCTTTTATGGCGGTCCATCAACAACCCAATGGAGTTGTGGATCTAAACATTGTTTTAAACGAAGCTTTCTTGAATACCAAAGCCGAAGGTTCATCCACAGCTTGCATTGCAATGCTCAGCAAGGACAATATCTTGCATTCTATCAATGTGGGAGACAGTGGATTTATGATTTTCAGGGGCAATAGCTTGGAGTGTCAATCGCAAACACAGCAACATTCCTTCAATTTTCCGTTCCAGTTGGGAAACAGCATGACATGCGATCGGCCAAGTTCAGCTAGAGAGAAAAGCGTGGCGGTTGTCCCGGGAGACATCATAGTTCTTGGCACTGACGGGCTTTTAGACAATGTGTTTCCAGCAGAAATCGAGCATGTTCTAAAGCGGGAAACTTTAGAAGGTGTCGTCGTCGACCCCTGGCATTTGGCTTTGAGTATTGCAAACTTGGCGTTGTGTAACTCGCAGGACAAAAACAAAATCAGCCCATTCGCAACAGCGGCTCAGTTGGCAGGGATTAAGCACGAGGGGGGGAAGATCGATGACATTACGGTTGTCGTTGCGCACATTGTACAAGAAAATTAGTGTAGCTTTTCTGTTTCATCTCACTTTCCTTGTGTGTGAAAAAATACACAAAGAAACTCAGAAGTTGAGGATGTCTTTGCAATAGTTTGTTTAGAGTACTAAATTTGAAGACAATTCGTATGTTAGTCACCTTTTTTTCCCCTTAATTTTGCAATTACTTGATTGAGTTGCATGACCGCTTAGTAGAATTTAGGAATAACTTTACTTTATTCTAAATTGTTACTCATTTTGAAATGTCTCTCTGAAGTTTAAAACATCTCAATTTAATGTATCGAACTTTCAATTTTTTTTTTCGATTTTACCTCATTAAGATTTTTCATTAAATCCTATTAAAATTCTCAAAATACTCATTTTTTAAATAAAAAAATAAAGATTCAGGCATAAGTGTTTTTGTAAATTCTATTAATTTTTTTAAAATAAAAAAATAAAGATTTAGGCATAGTCATAACTGCACAGTTTTGACTGTGCAGTTTCAAGTGGATTTGGTGGGCTTACTATTTTTTTTTCGTAGAGACGACGACGACACGGTGTTTGCTAGATTTCGATCTGTGACCAGGGTGGGTGGGCGTCAGCAATGTGTGGTGATTGGCAAAGGAAGAAGAAGTGTGAGGTGGGGAGGGGGGGGGGGGAGAGGAGAGAGAGAGAGAGATCAACGTGTATGGGGGAAACGGTAAATATAAACATCAGCCCTGCTGAATGAACAGTCATTCAGCCCAGGGCATTTTTCTTGTTTTGGTGGACCCCATCCTATTAAAAAAATATTTTTTTTTTTTTTAATTCTAAGAGCAGCCCAGGCTGAATGACTGTTCATTCAGCCTGGGCTGCTCTCAATCACGGCTCTGGGGGAAAAAGTGGGGAAGTGAAAAAGAAAAAAAAAATTGAACGCGTGAGTCCGTCACCAGAAAAAATGCTATCCATTAGATCTAATGAAGGGTTGGGATTTAAGAAAATGAGAATCTAATATTTTTTGTAATATGAGGGGATCCGAATCCGGTGAGTAGCGACAACAGGCAATATTTATGAGTTATTCTTTTTAGAGCAGTGGGCCTGGCTTCCCTAAATCTTATTCTATGTCCTGGATGTAAAAAAAAACTCTCAAAAAAATATTCTGCAATGGTTTTTCTAGATGTTTCCTAAACCAATGGAAATTTAAGGGAACCAAAAGTGGTACCCGATCTAGGGTACCACTTTTGCTTCCCTTATCATTATTTTAATCTAAAAAGTTTTCTTTTTCCTCTCTTTCAACATTTATTTTAAATAAGTTTATCTTTCTTCTAACATTTAATTTTAAGAATATTTAAATGATATAAGGAAATAATAAGGGAAGCTATTGTCGAGTTTTTTTTAATAGTGAAATAAAAAGTAGTTTGATTTCTTACATTTAAAAAAAAAATCTAAAAGAAGCCATTACTAGTGCTCTTTTTTTTGGTCCTTGGATCAACATTTAATTTTTTTTTTAAAAAAAAAATGACTGATTTTTACTGTCATGTCATTCAGTTGTATACAGATGTACAGGAGTCTATTAAATAACATTACTATTATTTATTGAGTAATGATATTTAGTAGATTACTATATGATTATCATACAATTTGATGATGTAGCAGTAAAAATCAATAATTGGATCAACACTTGTAAAAAATAAAAATTAAGATTTGATTTTCATTGCCATGTCATCCCAGTTGTATAAAAAATCGTATAACAGTCTACTAAATAAAATTACTCTTATTTATTTGGTAAGTAAACTTTCTTTAGTCAACCACTAAATTTGTAATGCCATTTCAATCTTTTAATTGAGTTAATGTACTCTATCAATCTACTATTAGAGTTGCAATGTCTCATTTTGTCCCCAAAAGACAAAAATGTCTATAAAAAAGCAAAAAAAAATATTTTAAAAAACTTCTTTTTTTTCATTTTTCAAATTTTTTATGAGTATTTTTGTCTTTTGATAGATTTTAGAGGTACTTTTGTCTTTTTAGAGGGGCAAAAGGGGACATTGCAATCATAATAGTAGATCCGCATGATAGATTAACCAAATTGAAAGTTTGAAGAATATTGCAACAAGGGTAGTAGATTGAGGGGGATAAATGTAGCTTTTCCTATTTATTTATTAGATGTAAGAAATTGTTAGAAATGGGTTTAAAACCAATATACTTGACCCATCTCAAGATTTTTTTTAAAAATATATATATATAGAAATTTAGAAAGGAAAAAAAAAAAGCGCTATTGCCTCACACATTGAACAATATATTATATATATATATAATATATATATATATAATGTTATCAACTAGTTTAAATCTTTATTTGTTATTACCAATTAAAAATCATATGAGTGGATCAATGTTTTTAAGAGACATTGATCAAGTATCTAACGTGTATAGGTTATGTAATGTTTAATTTATCAACCAAAAAAAAAAAAAAAACATGATTTGTTTTTTCGGTTTTTAGTGTCTGTAAAATTATAAATATTTTGTTTTGACCGAATGGCTTAAAGCCATTCAATTTGGATATCTATATATTTTTATTTTTCTTTGAAATGAAAAAAATTAGATGTAAAAAGAAAAGCTGTATTGTAGTCTATAACAAGAAATTTGTGATGTGACCCATCCTCAACATTGGAACGTTTTGTTTGATATTGACAGCTTATCAAGAGGTTTCACTCAACACAAACCTTTCACCTCTTTCATGGGTATAGACTAAGAGTAAGACAAGATTAATGTTACGGAGCTCCTCCAAATTTAATCATCATCCATTTTTTATGAGGTGGATGATATTTATGTAATTTTGGATGGCACTTATGTAATTTATATATTATATAAATGCAATTCACCTCATAGAAAATGGATGATGGAAGAATTTAGAGGAATTCCGTAGCATTATTTGTAAGACAAGTGACCTCGAAAGATCCTCATTTAGTTCAAGTCTCGTAATAAGGAACTAAGATAGCAATTTTTTATTTGATGAAATCGGATATTAATCCATGGTTAAGGCATTGAGTTAAAACTTTAAAAGTAAAAAATGAAAGACAAAAAAAAAAAAGGAATCCCCATTACGGGCTTGTTTGGATAACCAATTTTTTTTTGTTTAACTCAATTTTTCTCAATTCTTCCTAAAAGTCAACTATCTTCAACAACTTAAATTTTTTCAACTCAACTCAATTTATTTCACCTAACTCAAAAAATAATATAAAAATTATATTTTATTTAAAAAATAAAAACTGAAGAAAAATAAATAATAAATAATAAATTGAGGGGGTGCTCGGCCAGCCTATCCACATTTGGGAGTGGCCGAGCCACCCCGAAGCAATTTCCGGGGGTGCTCAGCCACCCCCATTTGATTCGGGGTTTTGGTCACCCCCAAATGTTTTCGGGGTGGCCGAGCCACCCCGAAGAAAATTTCGGGGTGGCTCGGCACCACCATACATTTGGGGTGGTTCGCCACCCCCTGGGGTGGTTTAGCCACCCTAGGGGTGGGTTTCGAACCACCTCACAGGTTTTTCTTTTTTTAAAAAAATATATATATATTTTAAGAATTAAAATATATTTTTTATAATATTTTTTTCAAGTATAGTCACCTACTCAAATATTTTTTTTAAATCATCCAAATATAATTTCAAAATTATTTTTTTTTCTCGATATCCGTAAAGTCAATAAAGAATCAAATAAAATTTGACACCCAAACGAGCCCTAATGTTAATGTTTTTTGGAGGGTGCTTTTTATTTTTTAATTTTTGTTTGAAAGAAATATTTTAACGTGAGATAGAGGTAAAGACAGTTTGTTGTGTTTTTAAGTTATTTGTTAATGTTTTTGTTTTGAAAATATAAAATAAATAGTTTAACAAACAAAGTCGTTCTAAAGAAAGTCATAGTTAAAGTGGTATACCTCCCTTTGAGAGAGGGTTTTCATAGATCAACCCCTAAAATGAGGGACTTGGAGGACCAATAGGATAAAAATAATGATAAATACTATACCATCATTTCATCCTTATTTCACTGGACTAATGTGACAATGTCCATTAATCCTTGAATCATCTTTTTTTGTTTTTTAACAAAAAAAAAAAAAAGCATCAAAGGACTAAGAGTACTATCACATCAACCTAGCTAAAGGTTCAATATTTAACATTACTTATACGATAATTAAGGATAAGGGATTTAGCCATGATGGTGGACCTTTAGAGTGAATTGTCTTGTTAGTCCCATGTAGTTTTTTTTGCTTAGTATGTTTCCCCATGAGGGAGGAGAGGGTGAATTATAAAATAGCAAAAGGGATTTAGCCACAAATGCCTTAAACATCCCACATTGTTACTTAGCAAGCAAAAATTAAGATTTGCATCCACAGTCGAGACCAAATATCTCGTAGAGAAGAGGCTCCATTGGTGGTCCCATTTCATGTAAACATTGTGCACATAGCGCAACTCTTGATTGGTATGATCCACGTTATTACCCGCAATCCTCCATGAAAACCAGTTTGAGAGAGAGAGAGATGACACAGACAGAGACAATGGTCTAGGTAATTGTGGTCCTAACAGGTGTTGAAGCAACCTGACCAAGAATTTCTGTGAGCTTAACCTTCATCTCTATTGATCTCTAAAACACATATCCTTGGTTACAGAGCATCAATTCCATTACAGACTACCTCTAAAACAAACATATGGGTACAAAATAGGTGGGGGAGTTTGATAGTTAAAGAGCTAGGGTTTGATCAAAATCAGAAGGAATCATCTGGCCCATACTTACTCCTGATATTATACTCAAACTTGGGAACCTCATAATGCCCTGCCTTCTTCTCAACCGGCTTTGGCTCTGCTCCCACCGCCTCAAAAGCCGCTTCATTTTTTTCTCTCTGGCGATGCCTTGTTCTTTCTTTCTGGCTCTTAGACTTGCTATAAGGAGGAACCTCACCCGATCCATAGAAATCTGCATACTCCGGTCGCTTTGAAGACCGGTGCTTGCTTGACAGCACAGGATCCTTAAAGCTGGCTGATTTGATCTTTTGGGGCTTCATTTCCGAGTATCTATCACTTTTATTAGGAGCATGGGCCTGCCGAGTTTCAGGAAGAGGAGCAGTAGTTGTCTGTCTCTGAACAAATGTGGGCTTAGCTTCATCTTCGGGCATCCGGAGGGAATCTTTTAATGGAGTGAGGCCATTCCTGGGGCGATCAGTTCTGAATCGAGACGGTACAAAATAAAGGAGCATGCCCGCCAACGCTTCAAGTGCAAGCTTGGACAGATCGATGATGAGTTGTCCAAAAGATGGCCATCCTGGTTCCTCTTTTACACTATCCACGATGGGAGTGGGCTTTTCCTTGCCTGAATGATCCTTAAATTCACTGTCTGGAAGTTGCTGCTGCAACAGTAATGCAATGGGGTTTAGCCGACAAGCAAGTACACATAAATGGGCATCTATTTTTAACAGAAAAATCATGGTTTGAGCTTCCAAGACCAACGAAAAACAACTTTCAAGATTATTAAGACAACAGAATGGCAGTGAAGACCACAAGGTGCCTGTTAATCTGCTGGCCCACAAAAGGGCGAATCAGAAATCTATTTTAAATAACAGCTAAATAAACTTACGTACAAATGAGCTTAAAAAACTTTTGGTAGGAAGTTCTCTTATAACTGTTAAAGAACTTGGTGAAAGACAGAGGAAAAGGAATGAAATTTAAGTAGGAAATCATAGTTAGAACAGTCAATACTATCTAAACTTTCTATTTCACCACTTAATTGGTTGCAAGAGATATACCGTCTTCGAGAAAATAGTAGGTCCAAGTCCCTGCTGAAGCATACATGTAGCATATCCCACCAAGACAGCACCAACAACCATAAGCACATCTGCCAAAAAATCCAAAGTAAGTCACTATGTGGAAATGCAACAAGAGCCTCAGCCATGAATAAGAAGAAATAATTCCAACTTTTATATGGGACAATAGATTTATTATATTGAAACAAAATATCATAGCGAATACATGGAATCATGGAATAAGGAAGTTTGGGACTTAACCACCCCAAAACAACTAATCAACAACTCAAGCATGTGCAACCTTGTTTGCCTTGCCTTCCTACTTGCAAGCTTTCCAACCATCTAACAAGCTAGCATATCTCAAGTGTACATAAGAAATGCAAACCAAGGCATTAATAATGAAAAAAACAGATGTTGCATTTTTCAGTGCTCTCTCAGTTTGATGGAAAAGACATGCTGTGCTTAACATTTTTCAAAAACCAACTAGTTTGTCAGTTACTGACTCAAAACTAATATTTGAGTTATTATCAAATTGGAGACTTACATTTGTAGAGCTCTGACTTAAAAAATAAGCAGGAGGATGCTAATGTTCTTTTCTTCTTTTGCTGTCAGGAATCTATGACAATAACATTCACTATTTGATAGTTTTATGATGTAATTATCATGAAGACACGTATTCTATTGCTTATATCATAGCCATTCACTATCAGATACCACTCTTTACAGTTCTATAGTTCTTCAACATGTATAGACAATTGACAGCATGGATAACCATGTATGTTTCTCCTTTAAGCATGTGCAATGACTGCCATCCATCTCATGTCCAATCATAAATTTCCATGGCTTTTCTGAATTTTTTTCCCCAACTTTTAGTTTTCATAATGAAATTCCAGTCACAAAGAAGATGTGAACGTTAACCCTTTTTAGAAATATGATACAGGATATCCATGATTTTTTATCATACAAAGTCTTCATTTAAAAGGACTCATAACAAAGCTCATGAGTTCATCCTCACGATAACGTCATTCAGCTCAGTATTGTACAAGTCATCTGGAAAGGTGTCTAATTAGATTACAGTGTTTTAGACAAGTCAAGGCTGCACGACCACAAGAGAGGCTGAGCCATGAGGACAGTGAGTGAGGATGCTGAAAATGCACTTATTGATGGATATGACTGGAAGGATGACTGTTCTAAACCTAGAGGGATTTAGACACGGATAAAGATGATGACCATAATAAACATGTGAAGAAAGGCTAGACAATTTTCATAATGAAATTCCAGTCACAAAGAAGATATGAACGTTAACCCCTTTTAGAAATATCTTACAGGATATCCATGATTTTTTCTCGCACAAAATCATCATTTAAAAGGACTCATAGCAATGCTCATGAGCTCACCTCATGATAAACGTCATTCATCTCAGTATTGTACAAGTCATCTGGAAAGGTGTCTTATTAGATTACAGTGTTTTAAGACAAGTCAAGGCTGCACCACCACAAGAGAGGCTGACCCATGAGGGCTGTGAGTGAGAATGCTGAACAGTTATGTTAGGAAAGAACTTTCAGTGATACATGCTCATGTGTCGTGAAGTGGGATCTAAAAATGCACTTATTGATGGACATGACTGGAAGGATGACTGGTGCTGTTCCAAACCTAGAGAGATTTAGACACAGATGAAGATGATGACCATAATAACATGTGAAGAAAGAACTAGACAGCTTAAGCACAATCTGCCTAAGGTTATTTATTTGGCTTCCTAGACCACAAAGGTCTCTATTCTATTTTTGAACATGCACTTAGATCCTTATATCTACATACCGTATAAAGGCAATCAGAGAGAATTGTGCAATGAGAAAGACAAAAAGGCCAGTAAAACTGTAAACCCAAAAATGGCCCTCCTAAATTCAGCAGTATAAACTGAGTGTGCAAACAACAATTAATATTACTATATAGCAATCTTCATTATGAAGTCCTCTAACACAAATTAATATTACATATAGCATTAGATTCTAAGTCTATCCATGTCACAAGATAGGAATGTTCTAGCCACATCTGCACAATACCTCAAAAGGATTAATCACAATTGCAATTCCCTGATCAGCTCAGTATATGCTTGATGTGGGACTTACTATGTACCCTGGGCAACATTCTCATTTCTCACAATCAATTCTGCACAATATAAAGGGTGTTATAATCTCTTCCGCTCAAATTTCTGACTTGCATTATGTTGCAGTATCCGCAAGTTATACTAGCTAATGGTGCGACATCCAAAAGGATTAGTCATAATTAGAGTTTCCTGTACCCGCTTATATAGTCCAATTTGACCTAGTACATGGTCAATGTGAGACTCAGCAAACGCTTATGCAATACTCCCACAATCTTACAAGGAGCCATATTATGAAGTCTATCCAGGTTACAATATGGGGATGTTCTAACTGCATTTATACAATACCCCAAAAGAATTAATCAGAATTGCAATTCCTTGTACCTACTTATACGACCAACATCGGCTCAGTACATGCTTGATGTGGGTCTTACTATATACTCGAGCAACATCCTCACAATCAAATCTGCACAATCCTTCTTTTTTTCCTGATAAGTATCAAATCTGCACAATCCTAAGGGGTGTCATAATCTATTCCACTAAAATCTCTGAATTGCACTGTGTTGCAGTATCCCCAAGTTACATGACGTTATTAGATTTGCTCCAACAGCATTTTATTACAAGATGGGACCGAATTTGCTATATAACATGATATACCAAAGGGATTAGACATAATTGGAATTCCCCCTACGCACTTATGTATCTCAAATTGACCAAGTAAATGGTCAATGTGGATATCAGCACACAGCAATGCAGTGCCCCCACAATCAAAATTCACATAATCCTATAAAGAGCCACAATCTGTGTTTGACTGCAGTGGGAGCTCATAGCGTAAGAATCTAAAATCCATTTCATGAATGTGGCCCAGGAAAAATATAACATTAATGGGGACACCGGACATGAGCCACAGATCACACAAGCCCATGACCTTGTGGTTGGGTGATTGAGGGCTGGATTACTATTGGGCTTTTATTAGTTTGCATTTTATTTGCTTTATTGTTTATTTTTTAGACTGGTTGTAGTATTTTTGTTTTGGACTTCAAGTTATTTTAGGGGGCCATTAGCCCAAGTATTGTTAGGGTTAGGGTTTAATTCCTAGTCTATTTAAACCCAATTTTCTTTTGTATTCAGTAGTTTATGATGAATTGATAAAAGTGAGCGACTATTTGTCGCCTCCCTCCTCTCTTTCTTCTCTTTTCTATTCTCTTTAGTGTTTCTTCTTCTTCTTGTCTCTTGTTTCTTTTCTCTTCTCTTCTCGGCTTCTTCTTCCTTTTCACACTTTTCTTCCAACGCTTATTGTCCTACATCAAGGATCCATCATCATAACTATTGCAAGATCAATATAAGGTTTTCCTAAAATGATTAACTGTATCTTTAGCATCATCATCAATAAGATGACTGATAGTTTTCTCCAATGGCTTCATTCATCATGGAATTATTGAACAACCACAGAACTATATCACCTGGAACTAGGCCAGCTAATGGGTACCATACTCCCACCATGCTGGCCAGATTTATTCTTAATGTTGATAAATACAAAGTTCAGTTATAAGATCCTTCCCTATGCTTGGATCCTTTGGGATATACTTTCTGTATGGTACTCTTGATTCAATAACATAATCATTGATCATTTTTCAAAATAAGTTAAATGAAATACAAAGATACCTCTTTGCCGGTAAAGATAACTGATATTTGATCTATATGCATGTCTATCATACAGTATTAAAGGCAACTGTATACTCGATTAATTTAAATTAAAAGCAGCTATACATTATAATTACATAAATATAAGAGATACAACATAATTATGTACATTTAGACAACTATCATATGTGGTTAGACGCATAGCATCACCATGCCAATTCCATTGTCATAATATTAACAAAGCCAGTAACATCTTTTGCTCTCTCTCTCTCTCTCTCTCTCTCTCTCTTTTCTTTTAATGATGCTTGAATTTAGGGACTGAAGTATAAAACAAACAATAAGTAATCCACACCTGTGGCAGAAATTGAACTGTCTTCATAATCACAATCCTCCTGGTTGAGAGAGATTTGCCGAAGAGCAGCATTTCCTCTATCAATAACTAACAAGGAACATGTAGGCCTAACATATACTACATCAAAATCATTAGAGAACTTTGCATCCTCGCTTGGGCCATCCCTATACCCTGCCACATTTGATTTCCCCCCAGCAATGGTTGTCACACCTGCAAAGAATTTCCAAAGTCAGCAACACTTTTATATAAAACCCTCTGTTTTCCCCTACAAAGAATAATTTGTGATCAAAAATTCCAACACAATCAAAGTTTCAATATTCTTTACAATGCTACATACATGTATTATTCCTATCTTCTCAACATTTTTTACATTGCTACATAGACGTATCACATCAATCTTCTACTTCAACACTTACGAAGATTTGATATTTGGATTATGTTCTGTTTTTATCAAAAAGAAAAAAATGTATATTTGTAACCTAGCTTCTAGCTATAACTATCAGAGTAACATGAATTGCATATACCAGCATCCCCAATCTTCCTGATGGCAAGGTTCAAGGTGTCAGCAACATACACATTGCCTTTATCATCCATGGTTATGCCTTTGGGGTGATTAAAACGAGCATCACTAGGTTTTCCGTCCACATGCCCTGTGTAACCTTGAAAAGACCCAGCAACTAATCTTCCCCTGCTATCTGCAATAATGAAAGGTTAAAGAAAAAAAAAAAGTATGAAATACAAAATCGAAATATGAAAATCAGATCGTTGCAATCAGCCTATGAGATTCATAACTTAGAATTACTCCTTTCCAAAAAGAAAGTTTAGTATTTCCTTCTTCTCGGCACCTATATTTATACCTTCTTTCCAGTTTCCAGCAGCCATATGGAGCAGATACAACTCAATGAAACATTTTTTAGCGCAATTTTATTGCTATCAGCAATTAGGCTTACCATTAAGTAATTTAAACTTGAAACAGTCAAAATCCAAATAGAGTAAACTATTGAAGTCTAGCAAGCTGAGAGCATAAGAAAAATCATACATTGAGACAATGGAGGAGTAATCCTGACAACTTTGCTATTAACTTCATCCACAGCAAAGAGTTCGCCATCCTCAGAGATGCGGATTCTGTAAGGAACCACTCCAATCTCACTTCCTTCCACAACAGTCTCAACTAAGTACCCATTCTCAAACTGAAGAACATTCCCATCTGCATAACAACATGCCATATGACATAATGAAGTGTGATTAATGATATGTATGTATAAATAATTAAAAAATAAATAAATAAATAACAACTACATAAACAAGAACAAGCAAAACAGAACAAATATTCCAACCATACATCTGGAAAAAAGATATTTCAAATAACCTGATTGGGGTGTTTTGGAGGATGACCTGGTCCATTTGAGGATAGATGATAAGTGTTTGATCAGTGGCCCTGAGTAATAGCAAATCATTCAAAACAATACCCAAATAAAGCAACAGTAAGAAAAATCATTTGAAAAAAAAGAAAAACAAGCAAGGAAAGCACAGCATACCCATTATGTAAATCACATAGTAATTTAGTATCACAAAAAAAAAAAAAAAAAAAAAAAGAGAGAGAAACAAAGAGGGTTCCATTTGGGATTAGCACAAGAAATTAAATAAAAGATGCCCAAAAAACAGCAAAAAGTGTATGATTAAGAAGAAGAAGATAAGCCCACCCACAAAGCAAACAGATCAATCTAACCCAAAATTATTAGATAGAAGGGTGAATCATAGTTACCCGCAGGAGCGGCATGAGCTTCAAATTGGAGTGTATGAGTAACAACAAGTGCTATGAAAATGAGAAAGAGATGGGAATTTCTCATGGCTCTCTCAACAATCCAAGACTTAAGAGATGGATGAGATAACAAGACGAGTTATTTACTTCGACATTTCTGAGTAGCTAGCGAGTGTGAGTGAACTAGCAACGGGGTTCTGTCTGTTGTTTTAGCACTTGGGGACTCGGGGGCTTGGTTCTCGTGCAATTACTCATGCTCTTTACTTTCTCTCTCTACTTTTTTTCAAAGTTTTTCTCTTTTTTAAACTTTTACATTTACAGAAAAGTGGAGTTTTTCTAGGAGGGAATAAAAAGATCATTAGGCGAGTTTTTTTTTTTTCTTTTTTCTTTTTTAAGGCGAGTTAGAACATGCGCTTCGGTCCTACTCCAAACATAAATCATGGGTCATGTTTGTTAAAAACTTCTTTCTTTTTTTATCCTTCAAAACAAAATTAATATATTTTTAATATTTCATCAATCACTTTTTAATAATTTTTTTTTTATTTTTTATATCATATCATTCACTTTTTATTATTATTCAAATAAAAAAATTCACTAAAAAACAAAACTTTTTCATTTTTTCATACAAAATATTCACAACATTCTTCATATTTTACATTACATAAATCACTTTTTTTTACTATTCCAAAACAAATACTTCTCTAACCATTTAACAAATACTTCTCTGTAAGAATTAAATTAAGATCAGATGAAACCTGATGAAACTTCGACAGTGTAACGTGAGTTCAATTTTCTTCTCCACGGAGAGTTTAATTTTCTTCTCCACCGACTACAAATACTATATAGAGCAAATAACAATTTCTTTACTTTATTTTGAATTGCAACCTCAGGTTTGATTCGTCTTCTTTAACCATATTTTTTGTTTACCATTTTCTCAAATATGTATTGCTTTATGGTATCGTTTCATGTTCAGCCAAGTGACATTCTCTTAATTAATATATTTTTTTTTTATTAATTTCTATGCTTAGAAATGTATATGTAATTGCAAGAATTTTCTTGACTATAATGGACTTCTTTTCTAGGTGACAATTCATTCGATCACCTCTACACCTTCGTCGAGTCTAAGATTGAAGGTGTTCATGTTTGATCTTTCTCTCTTAGTCTCGTTTTCAATTTTGAGTTTTAGGCTCTGTTTGGTTATTGAGAATATTGAAAATCTTAATTTTAATTTTTTTTATTCAATTAAATATATATCTGAAATTTTATATGACTTTTATGAGAAAAGCAAGGTATCTGTATGTGAAGAAAGAGAATTTACATTGTTTTTTTTTTATTGGTCTTCGTCATTTTTGAAAGGTGGGCTTGACCTCTTCTCACAAATGCAAACATTGTAAATGTTCTCCTATAATGATAGTGATTTCCTTAAATGTTTTGTTGTATTTGAGACTCGGGAGTTTTAGAGGGTGGTGAAAAAGAGAAGAAGAAGAAGAATGCAGTGAATCCAATAAGGGATTCCGGCCATGGGTTGTAATAATGTAAAATCTCTACATTTTTCTTTTATAGTTTTGTTATACCCATTAATTATAGATTACAAAAATAATGTTAGATTGGTAGGATTTGAAATGGTTGTTAATTTTTGTGGGTGTGTTGTTTAGACCAATTTTGNATTTGGTTTTTTTTTATTGGTCTTCGTCATTTTTGAAAGGTGGGCTTGACCTCTTCTCACAAATGCAAACATTGTAAATGTTCACCTACAATGATAGTGATTTCCTTAAATGTTTTGTTGTATTTGAGACTCGGGAGTTTTAGAGGGTGGTGAAAAAGAGAAGAAGAAGAAGAATGCAGTGAATCCAATAAGGGATTCCGGCCATGGGTTGTAATAATGTAAAATCTCTACATTTTTCTTTTATAGTTTTGTTATACCCATTAATTATAGATTACAAAAATAATGTTAGATTGGTAGGATTTGAAATGGTTGTTAATTTTTGTGGGTGTGTTGTTTAGACCAATTTTGACTAATTTCAATTTTTTTTGAAATAAAAAATTTTGTTCTCTTTATGTCATTGTGTCATTCAAATTTATTTCGAAAATTGAAGTTAACAATTGCAAAGTTACAAGACAATACATAGTACACATCACAATTAGAAAATAGAGAAATACCTCACCTCCACTTTTACGCTTTTAAGTGCACATTTTTTTGCTTAAATTAAAAAGTAGTATTTGATTCAAAATTCACTAGTAATTTATCTATAATATAATAATCATTTTTAGTATATCATATTTTATCAATTTATAATTTAATTTAATTCGTTTAGAAAATTCAATATATATTTGTTCAATAATGTAGATATATATATAATGTTAAAATTATAATATTACCAATTATAGTGAAATATAACAAAGAGAACCAAGCACGTACATTACACGTACTATCCAACTAGTTATAATAAAAATACAATTTATAAAGAAAAAAATTTATCTTGTTATTATATTTTATAATTTTAATTTCGTCCATATTAAGACAAATGCTTGGCTCCGCCATTGCTTTGACGTGAAGAAATTCAATTGATTTTGCTCTGGCGTGAAGACTGATTTTGTTATTTGAATTTCTTTCTCTAATGGGAGAAGCGAAGTCCAGGAAAAGGAGGAAGAGATGCTAATGAACTGTTCAAAAATACCATGCAATTTTCGCGGCGGGTTTCAGATCTTGATTGGCGGCTTCTTCTCCTGATAATCCCTCCGCTCTTTCTCTCCGCCAACACTAGCAATACTTTATCCTCTTTTGCCCTCTCCAATCTTTCATTCTCAGCCATACCTTCCAGCTACGTTCATTCTCAGCATTTTTTTTTTTTGAATTTATAACAATGTTTTTGTCTTGAAAATTTTTTAAGGTTATTTTTATCATTTTATTAATTTTAAAGATGAGAATACTTTCTTTTGTATTAGATATAAAACTCAGTTTTTACATAATTCAATAAGAAATTAAGAGCATTCATAACAGTTTCTTTGTTATGTTTATTAAATTTAGAGAATTAAACTACTTTTGTTTTCTTATACAAATACATTCCACAATAGCTTCCCCTTTAATCGTATCGTTCTTTATTACCAATTAAATATTATTATTATTATTATTTTTTTTTTTAATGACTGAGTTCATGAGAAAGTTGTTACGTGAATAATTTCACAAAATGTAATGAGATAGAACGAGATAGATTTTTAGGTTCTGAGGGAACCTAGACCTTAGATTCTAAGGGAACCTAGACCTTTTTAGATTCTGAGGGAACTTAGACCTTTATGAAACACAAGGTTTGGGATTAATTTCTTCTTACTTTTATTAATCACTCATAACTATAAATAATAAGAGAAGTACAATGACATAGACTTGGAGATAAACTCCTATCTATACTAAAAGATAAACTGCTATCATGACTTGATAAACTCCTAACTCTATTATGGGATAAACTATAAACTTATAGTCCCAATGGAAACCTATTGCTACTACATACTCAAACTCTTAATTGAAATAGATATAGATAAGTGTTGATATGCCAAAAATTATTATCATAACATTCCTTCCCCTTTCAAAAGACCTTGTCCTCAAGGTCCGAGTTGATTTTTTTATCTTCCATGGTTGAAATGTAGCCGATGACGTGGATATGAAGTATATTCTTCTTTATCTGCGTAATAGCCCTAAAACTTTTTTTTTTTTTTCCTCATTCTGAACCAAGCAACAATGAAACCTCTTTTTCTTCTCATTTGGGTAAGCCACGATCTGGTGTGAGACGACAAAGACGGCGGCATTGGCGAATTGGGTGGAGGCATGGCTGAGATGAGGCGATGATGGATTGCGGTGGCAAAACAATGCGGATCTACGGCTGGGCAAGTTCGTAACGCCATTGAAATCAGGCGGTGATTGAGCTTTGGTGTCTTTTGGTTTTTGAGTGACAGTGAGAATGGATTCTGCGAATGGGGTTGACACTGTTTGGGAATGCTGAGGATATGGGATTCCATATTTTTTTTCATACAACATTTCTATTTTTTTCTCCATTGGCTCCATTTGTTCTATGATTAGAGCTTGTTTTAGCTCCCAACGCATCATCAAAAACTCCCAAGAATCAGTTTGGGAGTCGGTCATGACTTTGGTGGGTGTGGACAACTTGGCTCTGATACCAAAATGTTACGTGAATGATTTTACAAACACGTAACGAGATAGATTGTTAGATTCTGAGGGAACCTAGGCCTTAGATTCTAAGGGAACCTAGACTTTTTAGATTCTGAGGGAACCTAGACCTTTATCAAACACAAGGTTTGAGATTAATTTCTTCTTACTTTTATTAATCACTCATAACTATAAATAATAAGAGAAATACAATGACATAGACTTGGAGATAAACTCCTACCTATACTAAAAGATAAACTCTTATCACTCTACTAAAAGATAAACTGATATCATGACTTGATAAACTCCTAACTCTATTATGGGATAAACTATAAACTTATAGTCCCAATAGAAACCTATTGCTACTACATACTCAAACTCTTAATTGAAATAGATATAGATAAATGTTGACATGCCAAAACTTATTATTATAACAGAGGTGTGAGAGGAGAATAGAGTATTAAGTTTTTTTTTTTATTATAATAAGTATTAGGTTTGTTACAGTAAAACCAAATAGAATGAGGTATAGATTATTTAATGTGAATGTTCTAACATGTTAGTTAAAAATATCAAAGATAAAATTTATAGATAAAATAAACACTTATCTATTTGAAGAAACCTATCAAATCTATATTTATTGTATTTGATGTATCTAAACAATATGTCAACCTCGTTATTGGATGCAAAAATAAA
This sequence comes from Betula pendula, assembly GCA_900184695.1. Classification (NCBI taxonomy): domain Eukaryota; kingdom Viridiplantae; phylum Streptophyta; class Magnoliopsida; order Fagales; family Betulaceae; genus Betula; species Betula pendula. The sequence goes on from FXXK01001848.1 coordinate 59,870, forward strand.
ATTCACACTCTATCCTTTTAGTATGAACACTTTTAAATAAATATTAACAAATTTTAATAGCTCATAAAGAACATTACTTAATTAATAGTTTGTGGGACATTAATAATGTTTGCCGTAGTAGGTTGACGAAGTCTTTTTTTTAGTCGTTTACTGGATCCAATCCTGATAGATCATGAAAAAGACAAATAAAAAAATCGAGTAATAATATTGGTCAAACATGCCGGCTCCTCACTTTCCTCCCACACGTGTCAAACGCTAATTCGCTCGAGTGTCGTGGCCGCGGTGCCACGTAATCCCTCCTACATATTTCACGCCCAGCCCCGAAACCCTCATTCTCCTCCCAAGCTCCTTCAGATCCGCTTGCTCTCGGGCAAATTTTCGGAGCGATTTAGAAGGAACAACAGGATTTTGGTCTCTCAAAATCGATTTCAATCTTACACCTTTGGTTGGTTTCTCAACCTGAAACTCTCTCTCTTCTCTTTAATTTTCATTCAAGATTTGTAGATCTATTCGATTTCGACTATGCGTATGGATGAATGTTGGTGTTCATGTGTGATCCTTGTGTATCGGTATCGCTATTATGAGTTTCTCCTAAAATACATGTCTGTTTAAGCGATTTTCTTGAATATATTCGGATTTTTTCTGAAGATTTGAATAATTGTAGCATCGATTTAGCTATTGTTGCGGGATTTGGAGGTTTCGCTTCTCGGTGATGTGCTGTGATGTAAATTAGTGCAATAAAAAGTTGGTAGATCGTAACACGGTCATGTTTGGTAGTAGAATGAGAGTTATTTCTAATATTTAAGAATAAATTTGGTAAATGGAAACGTAAAGAGTTTATTTTTTTTGCTATTTGTTTGACCTTTGGTTCCTTTCAGATTATTAAGTGCTTAAAATGTTTTAGAAAGCGTGGAATTTTTTTCCTGTTTGCTGAAATGGTGGAATATTTTTTGTTTCGATTAGTTAATCTCTCTGGTTGTCAACATGGTTTCCTGCAAAATATTCGAAGAAGACAATTGAATCTGAACAATTCAGGGGTTTTAGAGCCCTGTTTGAGTTGGAAATAGATTTTACTTTCATTTCAGTGACTGCTATTGAAATTAGATCTGATAACTCATTGTTTTCTGGTTGAAAGTACTCAATTTATTAAAATGTGTGTGAAAAAGTCTCTAAAAAAATCCTGAAAACTGGGTCATATTTAGGACATTCTTTTCCCATTCAAAAGGCAATACTGATTGCTCTTAAGGCATCTCATTTATTTTGTTTGTTTATGTGTGTATGTGTATTTGTTTATTTTATTTTATTTCTTGTTCTTTTTTTGCTGGGCAATACC
>FXXK01001848.1:61940-82096 GCA_900184695.1 Betula pendula
TTTGTTTGTATTCTCTTGTGTATCTGTCTACAAATTAATGGCCTGCTGGCAGTTGTGATTTGAATCAGGGAATGTGGTCTATGTAGATGACATTCAAGTACTTGTTTTACATTCTACACTGAATTCTGAATTCATATATTCTATGAATGGCTGAACAGGTTGGATTGAAGTAGTCTGGACAAAATAAGATGGGAGGAGGATTTAGAGTACTCCATTTGGTCAGACCATTCCTTTCATTTCTGCCTGAAGTTCAGAGTGCTGATAGAAAAGTTCCATTCAGGGAGAAGGTCATCTATACCGTGATCTCTCTTTTCATTTTCTTGGTTTGCAGTCAGCTCCCTCTGTATGGCATACACTCCACAACAGGTGCAGATCCGTTCTATTGGATGCGTGTGATCCTTGCTTCGAACCGTGGGACTGTCATGGAACTTGGAATTACCCCAATTGTTACTTCTGGACTGGTGATGCAACTCCTTGCTGGGTCAAAGATCATTGAAGTTGACAACAATGTACGCGAGGATGTGCCCTCTTGTAAGTACCTTTTTAGATTTAAGTTGTATATAGGTTGTTGGCCTAGTGTTTATTTATTTCTTTATCTATCTATCTATCTATCTATCTATTTATTTATTTGTATTTGTGTACTAGTTCTGTCAGCGGACATTCAAAATATTGTACTTTGAGGGGTTGGGTTTGCATTGATTTTTTTTTTTATTATGTGCATGTTTTCATTCATGCATGATTGTAAACGTACTTGCTCTCTAGTGCATTGTTTGTTTTGATTACGAAAACTTTTGCCTTTATGGAAATGTTCCATCAAAAGCACTAAGCTGCCCTTTTTCTTTTCTTTAACTTGAACTGGATTCTGCAGCTTGTGCTCTATGTTCCTCATGATGATTTTTTTCTTTTCCTTCCCAGAAATGGTGCACAGAAGTTACTTGGCATCCTGATAGCTGTGGGTGAGGCGGTTGCATATGTTCTCTCGGGGATGTATGGTAGTGTTGGCCAACTTGGAGTAGGAAATGCTATTCTCATTATCATTCAGCTCTGCTTTGCTGGTATCATTGTGATATGTTTAGATGAACTTCTTCAGAAAGGATATGGTCTAGGCTCTGGAATTTCACTTTTCATAGCTACCAATATCTGGTGAGCGTTGTAATCTCCTTCTTGATACACAATCAATATAAACTTTCAATACTAAGCACTAAGAGTTTCATTGCGTCATGGTTAAATTAACTTGAGAGCTTATTGTCTTTTCTGTAACTCAGTTAGGTACTTTCTTGAAATTATTTTGTGATTTTGATTATCTGAAGAGTTCTGCCATTCTTTTGCAGTGAGAACATTATCTGGAAAGCATTTAGTCCCACCACTATTAACAGTGGACGAGGAGCTGAATTTGAGGGTGCTGTTATTGCTCTATTCCATCTGCTGATAACTCGTTCGGACAAGGTCCGTGCTCTCCGTGAGGCTTTTTACCGGCAGAATCTTCCGAACGTAACAAACCTGCTTGCTACTGTCTTGGTCTTCCTAATTGTAATCTACTTCCAAGGTTTCCGTGTGGTTTTGCCTGTGAGGTCAAAGAATGCCCGAGGACAGCAGGGATCATATCCTATCAAGCTGTTCTATACCTCTAACATGCCCATCATTCTACATTCTGCACTCGTGTCCAATCTTTATTTCATTTCCCAGGTACTGATTTTTTTTTGTTTGTATGTATGAAGCTAAATTAGACGTTATGTATTACCGTGTAAATAACTTGTATTTGTTGTGTGTTTGTATAGCTGCTTTACAGAAGGTACAGTGGAAATTTTCTGGTGAACCTTTTGGGTATATGGAAGGAATCTGAATATTCAAGTGGTCAATCTATCCCTGTTGGTGGTCTTGCATATTATATCACTGCACCGTCAAGGTAATCAAGAATTTTCCCCTTATAGAGATTGCATTATCTCTTATCTATAATACTGTGTTTGTACATGGAAATGAGTTAATCATCAAAGAAACACTGATATGATACAAAATGGATAGGTAATAAGCTTCAGCTCAATTGATGGTTTTACCCTTCATACCACTAGTAACAACTTTCCAAAAACTCATTTTCTTCCTTAGATGTAGGGAAAACTCTTAAAATAATCTTGTAACAGTTTCCCTTGGTGCTCCCTGAACTAAGAAAACACCGAGGGAACAAAAAATTGTATCCTAAATTTAGGGAAGCAAAATTGGTTTCCTTAACATTATTTTAATATAATTTCTCTTTTATCATGCCTAAATCTCCACTCTTTTCCTCTTTTCTTTAACATTTGTTTGAAACAATATTTAAATGGTTTCTCTTTTCTCTTAGTATTTAATCTAAAGAATATTTAAATGGTATAAATAAATGAAAAGGGAAGCTATTGTGGAATTTATGAAGCAAAAAGTAGTTTGCTTCCCTACATTTAAAGAAAATATAAGGGAGTTGTTGCCAGTGTTCTCATAAGAGTTTGAGGGGGGTGATGTCATGGGTTCAAGCCCCATTGTGTGTATGCTAAATACAATATGGTAGGAATATGATTAATTAGTAATATATATATTATACCCTTGATAGTTTATACATGCACCCAATGGGTTTGGAACTCACATCTGTACCCTCCACCCTTTCTTGAGGGAAAAGGGGTGCCATTGGACTAGAACTCAACGACTAGTATATAAAAATATACAATACGTATAATGCTAATTTTTAGCTTGAAAGATGAATTATAAACTTTAAAAACCATATAAAATGTATAAGCAAAAGGGTAATATAAAAGCTGTAAATAACTAAAGAACTTGTGATCCGCTCTCCATGTTTGATATCCATAGGGATTTGAAATTGTGAAGGTTTTTAAATTTAAACTATTGAAAACATTAGATTTCTGTATTTTATGTTCTAACCCCCCCCCCCCCCCTTCCTTTTTTTTAAAGAAATCTAATTTTTATCTCCAAAAATATTGGTGTTTTGTCCAACCTGTCTTTTGCTAAATCCGTATTGATAAGTTGCTTCACTATTTTGCAGCTTAGCTGATATGGCAGCCAATCCTTTCCATGCACTGTTCTACCTAATCTTTATGTTGTCGGCTTGTGCATTATTCTCAAAAACTTGGATCGAAGTTTCTGGATCATCTGCTAGAGATGTTGCCAAGCAACTCAAGGTAAGAATTCTTCATGATATAGATATATTTGGCGTTCTGAAATTGAAATTGGTCATATGATATGGGATACAAAGTGCTACACTGCTGCATTGATCCTGTAATGCTGTCAAATGGTTGTGTTTTGACTGTCTCCATATATTTGTTATTCACAATATTTTGGCTTTGGGGTCAATTCAACTTTGAACTTGGAGTCAACCTGCCAAACTTTTCATATTTATCCTTGAGTTTAGGTGTAAGTCCGTTTGAAAGGTACTGAAAACTTTCTGAGACTAATATAGGGTTGGGAATTTAAACCTGGTTGTATTGCGCAGCTGTTGTTTTAAAATTCAACTGATAAGATAAATTTGCTGAGTTACATTTAAGTAACATTAATAGTCATTTGATTTTTTAACATAATCAGTTGGCTGGTTGGGTTGAGATTGTGTAGGTTTGGATTTAAAACACTATTAACTTGATTCAGTCTCATCTTTGAATGGAGTTAGAGGGTTGTGGTGAAGATAATTCTGTTTATGCATTGAATATGAGATGCAACTATGACCAACAGCAATATTTGAATGTCAAATTGCTTTCGTTTAAATCTTTCGGATGATTTTAGTGGTGATGTTTGAAGCACCATATCGGACTTGATGCTACAATAGGTATGGTTATGGCATGTTATTCTGATAGGCCTACTGCCAGAGTACACCCTATTAAGTGTCTAAGAAAAAAATGTGGAAATTGTTTTGATTCATTTTCCCATTGTAGGCATAGAAAGAACTACCCTACTGAAAACTTCACCTTCCAGTGAAAGAGGGAATAAGTAAGAGCCTTTTTATGTTCCGGTTTTCCCTAGGTTTTAAGATACCAGGATCAAATGAGTCTAATAGACACATACCAGCATCTTGAAACATATTGGAGTCTATGTAGCACAATTTTGAGACTACTTTTTTGGTGGGATTATTTCCTCTATCCCATAATGAATGTCTCATTAAGGAGAAGCATTCTAATGCCTTGACAACTTCTGTTTTCCTATTTTGTTCCCGAATTGGTGCTTTGAAGTTCTCCTAAATGACAATCTTTGGGATGAAGAAAAGTGAGAATATTTAAAGTTTTGACTAAACAGTATAGGACACATGTTTTAGGAAAACAAAAATAGAAATTAAGGTACTCACAAGGATGAAGTAGTTATTTTCCCCCTTTTTGAAGGCGGAAGGAAATGGAAGTGCAATTTGGGGTTATAGAATTTGGCTTTGGCCTTGGCTCATGTGGTAAAGAGATGGCATATGGTTGGCATATGTCTTATGTTCTCAATTGGTACATTGGTTGTGTAGGTCCTGAGTCGAAATCTGTCTCAAAAAATGAGAAAGGTAAATGTTTGCCTTTCGGAGTTGGGAAGACCTATTGCAATTCTACTTGTCAAAAAAAGACCTATTGCAATTCTTTCCCATCCTCTTACCATTTAAGCGGAGGCTTAGGGGCAATAATCAAAGCAATCACTTGTATCTTCAATGGTGGAAATCTTCCTTATTATTCATCCTTATTATCAGCTCAAGTATTACTGTCCTAGGATGGGTTCGTGATATGTCTTATGTTTCGAGGTGCTCTATTGGTTGGGTAGGTCCTTGATTCAAATCTTTACCATAACAATTGTGAAAAGAGCAATGTTGGATATTTTGCCTTGGGAAGCAAAAAGGAAAACCACCTAGTTTCATTGGTAACTCTTTAAGCAAGCTAATGAGAACAAAATAAAATTTGGTGGCCACTCTGTTTCAGAGGATGCAATCCCATACTAAAAAGTTTTGCTAATCCCAAATTTGTGGGTCATAGCCCAAATATGTTGGTACAGTTTTTCCCAAATGTCCCAACCATCCATGCGTCGCCTTGAAGCTTGAATTAAATTTTGTTGAAACAGATGAAGGCTCACTTAGTAGATTTGTCTTATCATTTGAGCCAAGAACCTTGAAGTTTGAATAATAAATTGAGGTGTTATTATATTATGTCAAATTACACTTTTCTTTTTGTTAATGGTTGATTTTGCTCCCTTGGACCACCTTTCACCTTGCCCCACTTCTACTCATGGAGTGGATACTACTGCCTATCTGCACGTGAGTCTTAGTTGGGAGATGGAACTCTTGGCTGTCTCTGTGATAACATCCTTATGTATAAGCTGAAAGAGAGTTAAGTAGTTATTTTTTTGTAGTCTCTATTCTCTGAGTTCCAATGCATCTTGGCACTAATAAAATATGGAGCAGATCGAGAGATTTGTGCATCCAAATGCTGAATTGATGATAAGCTTGTAGTTATAAAAGATTGTAGTTGTATTGTTATATGTTGTGAACTCTTCTATTTGGATATGAAGATGAGCTGCATATATGACATGATGGGACCTTCTGACTGCTTTGTGGCTTTCATCATGTTTTGCTTTCATGTGAAAATATTTACCAATATGGTGCCACCATGTCGTGCCATATTTATGCAAACCTGATACATGATTGAGCTGCTAGTGTAGTCCTCAAGCTGTAAAATATTGGCTAAGTATATTTATAAATGAATTCTGCTGAGTTTGCAGGAACAACAAATGGTGATGCCCGGGCACCGTGAGTCAAACTTACAGAAGGAGCTGAACCGCTACATACCCACTGCTGCAGCATTCGGAGGCATGTGCATTGGGGCATTGACAGTGTTGGCAGATTTCATGGGGGCAATTGGTTCGGGAACTGGGATTCTGCTTGCCGTAACAATCATTTATCAGTACTTCGAAACATTCGAGAAGGAAAGAGCCAGTGAGCTTGGCTTCTTTGGTTTCTAAGCTTTTGTATCTCGTTACAGAGTTCTGGTTGGTGCCTTGGTGGTGCTAATAGGCTCCCCAGCAGTTTTGGTGCGTGGAGAGATGTAAGTAGGTCCTTTTAACACCAAATATATCAGTTGAAAATGTTAGGGGTAGTTTGTTAGTACAGGGAACGCATCGCCTTGAACACTATATTCGTCGTTTATTTTTGGCCCTTTTGACGTTTACCCCCACTCCCCACATTAATTTCGCTTGTACCATTGGATCTATACGTGGCCCATGGATCTTATATCCTGTTTTAAGGCTTCGTGCAACATTTTTTGCGCTTTCTGCACTAGAGCAGTCTCATTTGTTAGACGATATTTTTAACCTAAGAGCGACAGATAAGGGAAAGGGGTTTACTGTTGCAATTGGTATTGTATTTGAATTATCTGATCTTGCGCTTCCAATATTTCCTTAAGACGAATAGCGCACACCTACCTTGTGCTACCTAAAGGTGGGGTATATTCTTCTCCATTTTTCGTAGGCGTTTTAGTCGTATATATTCTTCAAAGATATCGTATTAAGATCCTTTTTGTTTGAGCATAAAGTGTTTTTTGAGAAAGGTTTTTATTATTATTTTTTTGAGTTTTTGGCGGTGTTGAAAATGTTGATTAATTTGAAAATATTTTGAGTTGACCAAAGAAAGTCTTTTGAGGCTGAAAATGATTTTGTACTTTTTATTTGTGTAAATTGTTTTTTGCTGCCCTCTAATACTTTTTGGCATGAGATTGTGAGTCTCTTATGGGGCTTGCCTAAGAGCAGTCCCATTGGCTTACCTAAAATTTTAGGTAAAATGACTAACCAAAATTCATTTTTGCTGGTCATATCTGCATTTATCAATTTGTCTAAACTTTTCTATTTTATTAAAGTGCTCATTTTCAAAAAAAAAATTATTTATTTTAACTAAAAACCCATCACCAGCAAAATTACCAAATGAATCATTTGAAATCACATCAACCTACACCCCAATAAAACATCAAGAATCCCCCATTTAGACAATCAACATACATCAGTTACAAATGTACCACATCCAACTTTCTCGAGGAAGTCAAACGAAAAATCAAGAAATCCAAAACTCCAAAAGCATGAGGTCTTTGTATTTCAATCCAACACCATAATGAAAAAGGTCACCACTCAGATCAAGGAGCCATCTATCATGAGATCCTAAATTCTCATAATCATATGTTGAGAAAAGAATGGTAGGAGAATCACCGTGCCTTTTAGAATTGCGTCTTGAAAATGCGTCTCAAAACAACCTTTATACTGTTTCTTCTGACTTCCCAATTACTTTCATCAGCATTGCTTTTTGAAATATAGTAAAGCTAGGGAACTCCAAATTCACCCATCATTCTCTTCTTATGAGGTGGATGTTACTTATGTAATTTTGGATGGCACTTCCTCTTATAAAAAGAGGATGAGGGATAGATTTGGAGAAGTTCCCTAGGCCCTAGCATTACTCTTTGAAATAATGTACAAATAATGTACATCAACCTGACGTTGTGGTTACAATTTACAAACCATTTAGCTGATCTCATAGAGGCCGAAAGCAACCTTTTAGCAATTTTTAGACATCTGTGAAGGTAGTTGATGTCGCTCTTTTTGTTTATAAGATCGAGGGCATGCTGCTAGCTGCTGATCGATCAGATTAGGTGCCAATGTCGGTTTGTGGGATTTGGAGGAAGAAGATGAAGGGGAAGAAAGAAGTCAGAAAAAGGAGATGTTTCTTTGTTCGGGACACTGAAGTATTAAAAAAAATGATAGAAAGACACAGAAATAATGAAAAAAAGATGTGTTCCTCAACAGTGTTTCGCTTTGGCGTGACACTCTTATCAACCAACTTTGGGTCTGTTTGAAATTGCGTTGGAAAATAGAGTTTTTAAAGTCAAAAAGAGATTTTAAGCAAAAACTTCATTTTTAAGCTTTTCCTAAAAGTGAAAGTACTTTTGGAGTTTTTTTATTAAATATATCAGCTTTTTGTTTGGCACAACTTTTTAGATATTAAAAATACTTTTTAAGCTCTTTAACACAATCCTTAACGGACTCTTTGCATTTCAGTATTGCTAATCCGATGGATGCATTTTTTTGCTCTCTTTTTTTAGCCATTTTGGCTAAAAAGAGGAAGTGGCTAGTCCAATGGGAGTCCTAAATAGCTCTTGAGTTAGGTGGCCTCATAAAAGTTCTCTCATAATTGCTTGTCCAAATTACAAACAATTGTATTGGATTTCAATATCAATTTTTTAAGGCTTTTTACTCTCCCAAGCTCTTTCTTTGTAGCTCTTTTTCGCTATTTCTCTTTCTCACAGCTCTTCAAATTATATGAAAATAGATTATTATTGTTACCTATTTTTCTCTGTAACTCTTTTTCGCTGTCTCTCTCACAATTGCTTGTCCAAGTTACAAACAATATGAGTAAACAATTGCATTAAATTTCAATATTATCTTTGAAGGCTTTTTACTCTTGCAAGCTCTTTTTCTTTGTAGTTCTTTTTCGTTGTCTCTCTTCCTCACGACTCTTCAGATTATATGAAAATAGATTGTTGTTAGTCCACATGTTTATAGTTTAATTAAACATAATTTTTATGTTGATTTTTTTAGTTGCTTTATATTAATATTTTTATGTTGTGAATAAAAGTTTATTGGTTGATTTTTTGTACGAACTAATCACGAAAAATGCTTGAAAATGATTTTAGATGAAAACATTTTTAAACAGAAATCATTTTATGCCGAAACAACCGTCTTTGAGCTACTAAAAATTGGAATAGCATGATTGTTATCTTCGAATTTGAAAAATTGTGGATATTGGACATGTGTTATATTATTAGAGCTCGTTATTCCAGCTGAACCAAAGTTGAGTTTCCATGGAGAATACATCCTTTGTTTGCAAAGAGGGCAACCGGAGATGATTAAAACCAGGCAGTCCCAGAAATGACTCGATTTTCACCGTAAATGTCCGGAATCTATTAAGAACCGTTATTTGTTACTAATAATACCTCTCTATTCACTTCCATTTTTTTTTTCTGAATTAGTTGAATCAATAGAAAATGATGTACGATAAAAACTCAAAACCTTATCCCACATCTTTTTCTTTGTTTTTGTTTTTTTTGTTTTTGGCTCCTTTTCCTTGTGATATTCGCTTATTCTTAGCAAAACAAATTAAGTTTTGAAAAAATCCCTTGATATTGCACCAGAGATTGACTTATGACGTACGAGCGAATCTTACGAGTCAGTGGTGGAGTCAGAAATTTATTATTGTAGGAGCCAATTATAAATTTGATAAATGCAATTTAAAATAACAAAATTAATGTTCTTCAACTTCAACTATTGAGATTTCACCATTAGAGTTTTAAAATGATGTTTTTCAGCTTTAACCCTCGGAGATTTTAGAAGACGTTATTTGAGATTTGAAGTTTTGTTATTAAAATTCAACGATGTATTATTTTCTAGAATGTCAACCAGTGGCGGAGCCATATTAGGGCGGCCCCCACAAGCCCTTTATTTTATTTTATTTTTTTTAAAAAAGAAAAATTCTGAACATGATCCCTCATATTTGTCATTTCTTAATAAAAGAGAAAAATTTAAGAAAGTTTATAACCATCTTAGTTTTTGGTAAGTAATATTGTTTTGATTGCATTAAACAATATTTGGTACTTAGAAAATAATATAAGATTCATATAAAATTAGTTTTTAGAAAATTTCAAGAGATGATATAAGTATAAAGAAAAAAATTGAAAAAGTAATGTTAGATACTATATTTTTATTCCACAATAATAACGTAATAACCTCAACTAATCTTTAAATATATATACATTTTTAATAAAGATTGATCCGGCGGTTGGCAACTACAAGTGAATTTAACTTATTTAAGGATGTAATAAGTAAGCTATATATTAGGCACTTCTCCGATCTGTACCCGGTGCCGAGCCTTTCTCTTTTGCTTGTCAAACGAACACTTGCATTTTATTTACTAATACTACAATTTATGCAAGTGTTGAAAAAAAAAAGAGTAAAAGTAAGACTATTACCTTTCAATATCTCCACAAGATTTAAAGCCAAAGCCATAGGTTTCCGTAACGTTTTAAGCAGTGTATATATATATAGAGAGAGAGAGAAGAGAGAGAGAGAGAGAGTTGAGAGCATTTCTCATCCCCAATATTTTTGAAGGGGAAACTAGACTTACCCCTATCAAACTATTATACAATTTGCAATATCTCTCTAATATTTTAGTTTTTGCAATGTACACTTCTTATCTACTACATTGTTTGTGTTACAATATATTCGGATATTTATCGTATTTTTATGATGTTTTGTAATTATTTGATTTACCATATTTCTTTGTATATGTTGATTTTATTTTGTAATATTGTTCATTAATTCATTAATTGTATTTTTTAGTTTAACGGGTCTTATTCAACTATAAATAAGTCTCTTTGTACACAGTTTTATTTATATCAGAAATACAAGTTTATGTTTCACAATACTTTATGTTGTCAATTTTTTCATTGAATGTCTCTATTTTGTTAGGATTTTAAGATTTTTCCTGTTAAAATACATAATAACGGAGGTATAATGGACATTTCACGCCACTGAAATGAAAAAAAAAAAATACCTTGCATAAGATGAAAAAAATCAGAAAAATAGAAAGAAAGGCAAATCCAGAAACTAACCAAAACTGAAAAAAAAAATAAAAGATGAAGAAAAACAGAAAAGTAGAAGAAAAAAAACAGGAAAAACCAAAAAGAAAAAAAATCAGAAAAAACGGAAAAAGAAAGCAAAAAAAAAATTCCGATTAATTATTTCAAAACTTATATTTACGATGAATTACTATTTTTGTACCATAATTTGTTACTTTCACAATACATTGGTCTTATTATGTAAGGGAGTGTAGTTAAAAAATGGGAGCGACTAACCTTTTAATTCCCTCCCATTTCTTCCATTGCTAGAGGAGAGTCACTCCCTTAAAATAATAACAAATTATGATGTTATTACCCTATATCATATTTTCTTATATTCATCAATTTATAAGTTTTCAAATTTGATTAAACTATATATAATTTTGTAGAGAAATAGTTATCAATATTTATGTTAATTACTTAAAAACTTTGTAGTACTTTTATGTTAAATCTAATATTATACCTATTCCGTCCTATAAAAACAATTGAGAAAGTCGTCTAAAATGGCGATGCAAGCTCTGAAATTTTTTTTAGTTCAAATAACCATTAACATAGGGTTATTTTATGTCACCATCTTACGGATATATAATTTGTATTATTTTCTTTTTTTTGTAGGTGATATAATTTGTATTTGATGTGATCAAAGATGACTTTTGTAAGGGACTATCTATATGGACAAAATTAAACGGTAGATATTTTTTCATTTATTTAAAGAATATTGTTGCTTATCTACATACCACATAAATATTACACAAGATGAAGCGGCGGGTCTAATAACATTTAGATTAACCATTGTGTAAAAAAAGAAAAAAGTCAACATATATTTTTTAAATTATTATTCAATTGAATTTCTCAATTTTTTAATTGGGACAATATTTTTTTAAACTACTAAAAAATTGTCAATGTGCCCCAAGGCCAGCAAAAAAAAAAACAAATGACTTTAAAATTTTTTCAATAAAATAAAAATACTCCTGTAAATTCGAAAAAAATTAATTTTTAATTTACAAAAATGAAAAACTTCTACCTTTTTTTTTAAAAAAAAAAAATTTAAGTTTGGCCACCCCTAGTATTTTTTTTTTTTTTTTTTAGTTTTAGTTTTTTTAATTTTATTAAAGATATTTTTATCATTGGGAAACATTGACAATTTTTGATAATTTAGAGGATATTATTCTAATTGAAATGGGGTGATACTTTAAGGAGAGTATTTGAGCTTTTTCCTTAAAAAAAAAATTCAATAATTACTAACCTTTGCCACATCAGCTTTGTTGAATATTTATGTGGTATGTTGAATTACCGGATCAGTCCTAATTAAAAATTAAAATAAAAAAAATCCAAGCCTATTGTTTTGAAAATAAGTCTTCCAGAATACCAGACTTTAAAAAAAGAAAAAGTCCTCCAAAATACCCCGTCGGCAAGGAAATTACAGCTTCGATATGCGACAAGAATTGTGTCTGTCGACGACCTAATTCTCACGTGCCATCGGATCTCCTTCAACCCCTGGTGTTTTCTTAGCGCTTCATTTTTTGACTAAAGAAGTATTCCTCATTTAAGAAAAGAAACGCAAATTTCCTTTGATTTTTTATTGCCTTATAAATTATCTGTCATTTTCTTTGGGTTTTTTTTTTTTTTTTAAACCAATTAAGCTGCCTTCAGAGAGATTGAAACTTCGTGGTTGCTAAGTTTAGGCCGACCTTAGATATTTATTATTATTAATTAATTATTATTGTGTGTGTTTAAATTTCTTGGGCCCCCTTTGTCTACTTTTCTTTTTCTTAGACCACCACCGGTCCACCACCACCACGCCACGTGCATTGCATGTTCTTTGCTTCACAATCATCGAATGTCAGAGAGAAAGCTATTTTCTTTTGTTTTATTTATTATATATTTTTCTTGGGGCCAGTTGATCATATTTCTTAATCATTCGTGTTTTAAGGCATTCTCTAACCGACAATACGGGGATTATGACTAAGACTTTATACCAAAATATCAAATCCAGAACCAAAAAAGTTTCCACCATACAAAATTTAGCCATGATGGATTTTTTATGGGGCTCCATCATGGCTAAATTTGTGATAAAAAAGCCTGCATCTTCAAGCATTTTAAGGGCATATTTTATTTGTGATAAAAAGATGCTATTCTTTGAACGAGCAACTTTAATGTTCAAAAATTACTTTTGGGTGCCAAAATCTTTGAGCTTGAAATGGTCACCCAAATGTTTGTGAGTTTTTGAATCCGCTCCAAGTTATTTCCTGCTAATATAATATCATCTACATATACAAGAATGACTGTGGAGTTACCTTCGTGTGATTGGACGAATAGTGAGTAATCGGCCTTGGATTGTTTATATCCTGTACAAATGAGAGTGGAAGAGAGTTTTAAATACCATTGTCTCGAAGCTTGTTTAGGGCCATATAGGAATTTATTAATTTTGCAAACTCTGGTCTTCATCTTTCGTTCAAAACTAGGATAAGGTGCATGTAAATTTCTTCATCAAGGTCACCATGGAGGAAGGCATTATTAACATAAAGTTGATGCAAGTGCCATCCGTGGGAGGCAGCAAGGGCAAGAAGAGAGCGTGCAGTGACCATCTTAGCGACATGGGCAAATTTCTCTATGTAATCAGTGCATGTTGGTTGTAACCTTTAGCCACCAAGTGAGCTTTGTACCATTCCACCCAACCATTCGGGTTATATTTGATTTTGTAGACCTATTTGCATCCAATAGATTTCTTGCAGAGTGGAAGAGGGGTTAGAGTCCATGTTTGAGTCGACTCAAGGGCATCAACCCCAGCATGCATGGTATCACGCCACTTGGGATCTTGCATTGCCTACAAAAAACTTTGTTTTTTTTGCAAGGAAAATAACAGTAGTAAAGGCACAATGGTGGTTAGAGAGATAGACGTAAGATGAAAAGGCAGCAATGGAGTGAGGCTTACCTGAGGCATGCACTAATGCAGATTCAGATGATGGATTGGGATGAAATGGTAGAGCCTATTCATTATGGAAATCATGCAAGCATGCAGGTGGTTGGGTCGACTGAGTGGATCTCTAAATGACCAGATAGGGTGAAGGAGCAATTTGAATGTTGAAAGGGGCAACTGAAGCTTTAACAACAAGGGAAGAGTGGGTAGAGACATCATTAGGAAGATCAAATGGGATAGGTAAGACCTGAAGAGTTTGCATAGGGGAGGATTGGGAAAAAGGAAAATGATCTTCATAAAAAAGAACATCACGAGATACTAAGGTTTTGTGATGATCAAGATCGTAAAGGCGGTATCCCATTCGACCAAAAGGATAACCTAGGAAGACACATCGCGTTGCAAGAGGATCAAATTTTGATGGATTTTGTGGGTGAGTGGAAGTAAATTACAAGCAACTAAAAACTTACAAGTGGCTGTATTGGGGTATAGAGTTGTGTAGCTTATCATATAGAGATTTGCTAGATAAAAGGGGAGTATGTGTTCTATTAATCAAATATGCAACGGTTAAAATAGTGTCTCTCCAAAAACGTATGCGCATATGAGCTTGAAAGAGTAATGCTCGAGACATAATGAGAAGATGGCAATGGTTGTGTTCAACTAACCCATTTTGTTGTGGAGTAGGAACACAACTGGTCTGATGGATGATGCCTTTGTCAAAATAAAAGGATAGAATGGTAAATTTAGGGCCATTGTCACTAGGAATGACTTTTATTGTAGCCGATAATTGATTTTCAACAAGATTAATGAAGGATTGTAAAAGAGAACGGATCTTAGATTTTTTGTGATGACCCAATTCATAATTACATTGTAACTATATATATATATTTTTTGAAAACATACAGCTACCATGAACCAGATCGATCGTCACAGGGTGATATAAACACCTTTGTCATACATATATCTTACAATGTATCATGAGATTACATATATTACATCAGAGTCACATATCACATTTAATATAAACTGAGCGGAAGCATATATTCCATGAGAGTAATCAATACACATAGAGCTGATAATAAAAATACTAATGATTAAAATTTACATTGTGACATTTACAAAAAGAATGGCTATATAAACCGTGTCACATGCGACACTAGCCAAATATACAATAACATTGTCACAACAATATCCAAAAAAATAGACTAATTATGAAGTCTATACAAAAAGAATATGTCCCATGACATTAGTCATAATAGCCAAGATAGTAGGTCATAGGATCATCGTCTACCCCTTCAGAACCTGTATCAACATTTATGCAACCATAGAGATCATCCATGATTACATAGGCGAAAAAGAAAAGAGTGAGTCAACAGATTCAATGAATAAAGATCTACTGAGTTTTGGCAATGAACCAAAGAGTTAGTTTACATGCGTTTACAATAACAACTACTAAAAATATGACATTTATTTTCAAAATATAAAGCAGCTGATGAAGTAAACACTGTAATCATAAAAGCATCTGAAATATAATAATAACTGAATACATATAAGCATATTCCAATCTCCCTGCTTGGAAGTATACACATACGTACACGTCTATATTATAGATATATCATATAACCCAGCTACATCCATATACAAGTATTCATTTTCCTATAGGTGAAAACACAAGCATATAAGTATATTTAAACAATAAAACATAAATCTCATATGCAACTAGTAGTAAGAATATACATATGTTCTGTTCCATGCGAACTCATATGCATACTAGTACGTCTATAATAAAGTTCAATAAATCATATCATAAGATATCACATAAATCATCATAAAATACATCATGTTATGCATGCTCTCTGTGCATATGGTATAATCCTCCCCGTATCATGGGAATGTGCATACAGTATAATCCCCTCGTATCATGGAAAAGTGCATAAACTGTTTTCACATGCTCTTTTCTTAGACATGCTCATAAATATCATGCAAATATAATTGCCATATTTCTTTTCTCAATATCAACAACAGTAAAGCATCATAAAAATTCAACATATCAATAAATCCGCCATAATCATAAATCATCAATAAACCATCAATAATTCATCATAAATCACTCATAAAAGAATCATCAATCATATGAAAATAATTGAAATCATAAATTATAAGTTATCATAAAATAACATCGGTTTGTTCTTTAATATTCATAATATTTCTTGAAACTCATTTGGAAATCATTTATTTTGTTTAGTAAATAAAGACATATGCTAAAATTTAAAACATAAAACATTTAAAGGGTGTATCATTCTTAGTAAGTATAAATACTTACTCTTTGCTTGATGAGACTCCTCTAGGTTAAATGCTCAAGCAATGCCCGCTGCATAAACACATTGCTAAAACATTAACAACTATACACTCATACTCTATTTCCAACACCAATGATACTTGGAAGTACAAGTATCAAAGTAGCCATAGGCAACCCATAGCATTCTAAGATTCTAAATAGCATATAAATAACCTCTAATGTTAACCCATAGAGAAATACTAGGTTTATACATCATAAAACCTCAAAATACTAAACTATAGAAAATCTAGAGTGTAGGCTCCTTATCTCAAATCTTGAAAGATCCAAAGTTCGTGGATCACAGAACTTCAACCCATTGTGGAGAAAGCTTAATTCAACAAGAATCCTAAAGTTTTAAGAATTTTTATTTTGATTCGATTGGTGGAAATAGGTTTCCAACGCCGAGGATCTTAATTTTGATGGTAGAAGTGTGATTGGAAGTTTTCAAAGATCATATCAAAAAATGTGATTGGAAGTTCTCAAAGGTCAATACCCAAGGTTTGGATATGAACCCTATGAGAGAGAAGAGAGAAAATGGCAGGAGAAAGAAAGAAAATCGAAAAAATGAGCTGAAAATCGCGTTAGCTCTATTTATAAGTGTATGAACAGTGCCACCATCCCGACGTGTAAATGAGTTGTCCGAACGAAATGCAGGTGGTCCATCTGAACGACACTGTAGACGAGATGCGGACGATCACTACTGAGGAGAGCCCGTTCAGACGACCTTGTGGACGGTGCTGCAAACGAACGTTACTGACTGAACAATAGCAGAGCTTGTCCGGACTGCTGTAGATGGGGCTGCGGATGATGCACACTGGGCAACAGCCGTCTAGAGGACAATACTACCGTCCAAACACCCAATGTAAAAAATTATTTTTATTATTTTTTTATTACTTTTTTACCCTTGACTTTTAAAGGTGATTTATAATCCTTAATTTAAATTTTTGGGTGTTACATTTATGTTGCATCAAATAGACCCCTATACATCGAGTGTAGTCGTCAACAATGGTTAGGAAATAATGTGACCTATTAATAGAAGCCGTGTGGTAACCACCCCAAATGTCAACGTGCAGTAATGGAAAAGGTGCACTAGAAGAAATTTGACTAGTTGGAAATGGAATGCGTATTTGCATTGCAAGAGGACAAACAAGACATGTGTCTGATTTGAACTACAAATGTCGGATACATTATTGGAAAGAAATGATAGAACTTTATTAGAGAGGTGACCTATTGGCGATGCCAAAGTTACGGGGTTGACTTTGCCACCTAACACTGTGCGGATCTGGTGTTGGTGAAGTAATACATGCCATCTCGCTTAGTGCCCAGACCAATCATCTTCATTGAGCGAAGGTCCTGGGTGAAACAAAAGTTAGAAGAAAAAAATAATGAGACAATACAATGTCTGACATAATGTGCAGACATAGATTAGGTTAAAGTGAAAAGTGAGAACACAAAGGATATTACGAAGAACCAATGATGGGGAAAAAAATCACAGATCTTATGTGTGTTACTGAAGCATAGGAGCCATCAGGTAATTGGACAGTATGACCATAAACATGATAGGACTGATCAAGGTAGTTGGTGAACAGACCATATGATCAGTAGCACCACTACCAAGAATCCATAGGGAATTGAAGAACGTACCTAAGAGGGATGATTCAGTGCTACCTGCTTGGTGGGCCATGGACTGTTGTAGAGTGACGTTATTTAGAATTGCAAGAAGTTGTTGGCACTGATCAGGTGTAAATGGGAAGTTGCTAGTAGTGAAAACCTGGTGAGCATAGGGCTTGGAACTAGGGCCTGAGCCAAATGTAGAGCAATAGTTAGGCTTGTGATGGGCAGGAGGGAATTCGTGAAGATAGTAGCACCACTCGATAGTGTGATCGTCACGACCACAATGAGTGTATTTCAGTAGTTCCTTCTTCTGAGAACCAAATTGACTATCCTTCCTTGATTGTAGGTTGCCTTTGGCAGCCAAGGCAATACCCTCAATGGTTGGTGGTTTTATAATGTTGCAATGGCGTTCCTCTTAAAGGACTAAAGCATAGGCACGATTGATTGAAGGCAGTGGTTCCATCAAGAGGACATGTCCACGAACAGCTGGATATGATTCACTGAGACCTTTGAGGAACTTTATGGTACGCTGATATTGCTATAGTTGGAGTCCTTCCTTGAGTGCATCACATGTGCAAGATGGGTTGGGCTGAAATGCTGATAGTTCATTCTCCTTTCAATTTTGTAAAATATGTGGCTTCTAGCATGGTGCCTTGAACAAGATAGTTGATGTTTTTCTCTAGTTGAAACATGCGAGGGCCATTCACTTGGGAGAATCGCTCTATAAGATCCAACTAGATGTCGCTAGCAAGGTTGCAATAAATAACACTAGTGCAAATGTCATTAGAAATGGAATTTCATATCCAAAATTTCACAATATTATTGCAACGACTCTGTGAAGGATTTCTATGGTAGAGAGATGGTGCCATCAATAACTCTGAGTTTGTTCTTGGTGTTGAGAGCCATAAGGATTGCTTGGCTCCATGTTTGATAATTTTCTTAATGAGAGGCTGAGATACCAACACCACGTCAGGATGATTGGAGTTGTGAAGGTATAGATGGTGATTAGGATCTTGGCAAGGAAGTGTGGAAATTGTGGAAGTGGTGGTTTCAACCATGGAAAAAACTAGGCAATTTTCTTTTTTGGTGACAAGAAACTACTTGTAGTTTAGGATGTTGTGTAACTAGCTTAAGCAACAGGAAGGCAAGTTTGCCTTATAGCTAAATGGGCTTGAAAACAAAAGGGTTGAATGAGGTATTATGGGTGTTGGCTTAGTAAAAAAAAAAAATTAATGAGTTTAAATGGGTATTTCACGAGCTAAGCATGGTCAAACAAAAAAAGAAAAGAAAAGAAAATTGGTAAAACCGTAAGGGGTTGGATTTTACCTAAAAGCAAAAATGAGATCTCCTTCCTCTTTGGTGTGATGACAAAATGCACAGAGAAGACCTTCAGGATCTATTGAACCATCAAAGCACAGATGGACGTGTTGGAGCTGACAAGGTGATGCATTTGCTGTGGGGATGATGTAGTTGGTGTCTAGAACTAAACTGCCAGAACACCACGGCTTGGGCGTGTGATGGAGGTGAGAAGAGTGGCCGCCATAGGACCAACAATTTAGGATTTGGGTGTGAATTAGAACTGGCAAAAGCTGCTGGTGTTAGACCAAAACAAGCAAAAAAAACTAAAAAAAAAAAACTCTGATTATGGGTCAGTGGCTACGTCGTGAGTGTGGATTGGTGTTGTACAAATATCCACCTAAATAAATAAGCGAATAAATGCACGTTTTACTCGCAAGTGCACAAGATCAAAACGATAGTATAGACGGCAAATACGAGATCATTCCCACGAGGATTGGTAAACTATGTTTAAAAAGAAATTCCTAAAAAGATATCTTGAATGAGACGAGATCAAATATTGAATTGAAATAATAAGAATAAAGGGTAGGGCTTCGATATCCACCGCTAATCATACTCAAATAAGGTAAACAATATGCACAATGCTACAACCATATCATGATACTCAATGTTTGCCAACCTAAGGGCATGACATCTACTCCTTAAGCTATTGATCTCCCTAAGTAACGAGTTAGGCATGACATCTACTCTAACTCTTTTTTTTCTCAAAGGATTTAGCATGGCATCTACTAAGTTGTTCTTCAAGAAAACATAAAACTATGGAGATCGACAAACACATAGAGCCTAGAGCATGGCATCTACTCCAGTTTTTCATGTTGATTAATCCAAGAACCTGTGATGGAGTTCTTTTGTTACTCTCCTAGGCCCAAGACTTGGCCATCCAAATTAACCTAAATAACATATCTATACCACGAGCATATGATGATCAACACATACATGTGAGGAATTCAAGAAAATCGAAAATAATCAAGTTAAGCATCAAAATATGAATTGTAGCAAGACAAATTGAAATCTTAAAGAGACATGATTAGGGCTTCAATCGAGCCCTAACTAAAGTATTAGCTACACATAATTTGGATGAAAATCATCCCCATAAGAAAATAACAAAGAAAAACTAAAAAAAAAAAGAAAGAACTAAGAAAAACCCTTCTTTGAAGCTTTTGATTCTTCTCCTCAAGCTTGTGTGTTTGTTTTGGAGGTACTTAGGGGAGTATTTATAGAGTTTAGGAATAACCCTAGTCAATTTCGTGCTACCCCTAGGAAGTTCCAAAATCGAGTTGGAGTAGGTTTA